>PCDI01000001.1:5343337-5386855 GCA_002778195.1 Raffaelea ambrosiae | reverse complement strand
GGGGGGGCGTTGCAGCGGGCCCCCCCGTGTGTCCATGCTTGGCCACCAATGCAGAGACTCGACCGGGGAGTTGCCATGTCTCCAGAAAGCCCCAGCCGCCCCAGCCTGCTGAAACGAAACAGAGTCCAGGGGCCCGTCTCCGCGGACGGCCGCAAGTACCCGATCCGTCCAGTAGCCACAGCTACTACGGTGCTGCTCCTATTTGTATAATTTGCTCACACTCCTGCGGGGACGCGCGCACACCATCCTGTTGTTCGGAGCCGGTCGACGTCCCTGCTCTGGACGGGTGGTGTGGAGGGCGTGCGCAGAACAGGTCTGCAAGTACTACCACGCGCACATTTTGCCTTCCCTTGAAGCAGTACTACACAGCATGGCAGCCACATATATGACCCCCTGCAGGGTGCTCCCGCTGGTTCTGCACGGCTGCTTAAATACTGGTTCATGTCAGGTCGTGCCAGGCTTCTTTTGCTGCGTCGATCTTTCTCCCCTCTCTCGTTTCCTGGCCAGTTTTGTTGTGTTGTGCACACGGCCGTTGATTCTCCTTGCCGTGCGTTCTTGCGTTCTTGGCTTAGGGCCCTGCGTCTTCCCTCATGACTTCCTCCACCCATCCCGACTCTCCCGTCAACGACGTGGAAAAAGACCACAATGACGCCGCCGTCAGCAGCCAGGATCTCCCAACAGATGGCCACCAAGACGGCAGCGACAGCGACCGCATCGACGACAAGGCCCAGGACGGTGTCCAGAAGGTCGAGGCCATCGCCAAGATCTGGCCGCGGTCCTCGCTGTGGGCGGCCTACGTCCTGATCTGGCTCATCTACTTCGCCGTCCTGCTGCAGCAATACGTCTCGGCCGTGCTCGTCGCCTACGTGACGTCGTCCTTTGCCGCGCACCCGCTGACGGCCACCGTCAGCGTGCTCGCCACCGTCATCGGCGGCTGCTGCAACCTGACCCTCGCCAAGATCCTCGACATCTGGGGCCGTCCCCAGGGCTTCGGCATCTCGGTCGTCGTCGCCACCGTCGGCTACATCATGATGGCCAAGTCCACCTCGGTCGAGATGTACGCCGCCGCCATGGTCTTCACCACCGTCGGCAACAACACCCTGCTCTACGCCGTCAACATCTTCGTCGCCGACACCTCCGCCCTCAAGAGCCGCGCCCTCATGATCGCCCTCACCAGCTCGCCCAATCTCATCACGCTGTGGCTCGGCGGCCCCATTGCGAGCAGCGCCCTCTACGGCGCCGGCTGGCCCTGGGGCTACGGCGCCTTTGCCATCGTGGTGCCCGCCGTCTGCCTCCCGCTGTTTGCCCTGATGATGTTCTACCACCGCAAGGCCGCGCGCGCGGGGGTCCTGCCCCGCCGCCCCAGCGGACGCAGCGTCTTCCAGTCCATCTGCCACTACGGCCGCGAGTTCGACGCTCTCGGCCTGCTGCTCCTCACCGCCGGCCTCGCGCTGTTCCTCCTGTCCTTCAACCTGTACACCTACCAGGCCCTGGGCTGGAAGGCGCCCATGATCGTCTGCTTCCTCGTCTTTGGCATCGTCCTCATGGTCCTGTTTGGCATCTGGGAGATCTTCGCCCCCACCACGTTCATCCCCTTCCCGATGCTGGTCGACCGCAACATGCTCGGCAGCTGCTTCCTCGGCATGACCCTCTTCATCAGCTACTACTGCTGGTACGTCTTCTTTGCCTCCTACCTGCAGGTCGTCAACGACCTCAGCCCGACGCGCGCCAGCTACGTCGAAAACGCCTACTCTGTCGGCGGCAACCTGTTTGCCATTGTCTGCGGCGTCTACGTGCGCCGGACCGGCCGCTTCAAGGACATCACCCTCTATTTCGCCATTCCGCTCTACGTCCTCTTCATGGGCCTGCTCATCTACTTCCGCCGCCAGGGGGACATGGGCTACCTTGTCATGTGCCAGGTGTTCCTGTCCATCGCCTGCGGCGTCCTCACCGTGACGCCCCAGATCGCCCCCATGGTCACCGCCCCCCACCAGGACATTGCCGTCATCATCGCCATCATCTCCATGTTTTCGTCCATCGGCGGGGCCATCGGCCTGACCATTGCCACCGCCATCTGGAACTCCATCTTCCCGCTCAAGCTGCTCGAATACCTGCCCGCCGACGCCCAGGCCGACTACGCAAACATCTACCTCTCCATCGATGTGCAGCTCAGCTACCCCGTCGGCTCGCCCGCGCGCATGGCCATCCAGCACGCCTACACCGACTCGCAGAAGATGATGCTGGTCGCCGGCACGGCTGTCTGGGCCCTTGGGCTGGCGGCGGCAGCCATCTGGCGCGAAGCCGATGTACGGAAGATCAAGCAAGTCAAGGGGGAGGTCATTGCTTGAGAGCAAAGGGAAAGCGCATTGGCGCGTGTAGGAAAAGAAGGTGTAGAGACAAAATTTTTATCTTGGTCAGGCACACAGATACAGGCCGCTATCAATTTTTTTTTCATTTCATTCGTATAGACCAATTCTGTAGCAAATATTGCTTGCCTCGAAATCTTTCCAAGATGACCAAGACATCCATCGTCGTGGCCATTCCCAATCCATGTGAGCAAAGCTGCAGCTAGACAGGAAAACAAGTTGCAAGGGTAGCAGCCTGCGGGGATGAGAAAGGCGACCGGGGCACAACGTTCACGACCTCAAATACTCGCACACACTGGCGCCCCAACGCACGCCACCCTTGTACGTCCACATCCCGGGAGCATTTCCCTTCTTGAGGCCCTGGATGGCGTCCGCAAGGTCCGGCCCCATTCCTTCTGCCTTGATGTCCTTGACGGGGAAGAGGTACGTCTTGAATGTGAAGAGCACGCCGCGGGTTTGGGGGAGCCGTGTCACCGTCTGGCATTCGACACGCATGCGGGCCTACTGCAAATTTAGCCCCTGGCCGGGCGACAGATCCCGGACAAGTCGCAACACTTACATTCTCAATGTCTATGTCCTCTTCTTTGACCTCCTGGCCCTCGTACACGTGGTTCTTTCCCGGCGTGTACAGCTCCGTGTGTGTTTGAATGGACCACTGAAAGGTTAGCCACCCATGTCTCCTCGCCATATGGACCAGGAGTCGGCACGCACGTTCAGCCTCTTGACACTCTTGCCCACCTCCAGCTTGGAGAAGATCCGCTCCATGCTGGGACCGATGCGGTCGTACGACGGCACCGGCTTGTGGATGTCCCGCAACAGCTTGCCCAACTTTGTCGACGGGTCAAACCCAGCAGCAAAGATGCACAGAAACGCGGCTAGACGATGGCTGTTGGGCGGATACGTCACGCCCTCGGGGGCAGGTGTCGTCCCCGGTTCCTCGTCCAAAAGGAAAATGTCCTCCTCGACTGTCTCGCAGAGAATACGAAAGGCATCCAATGGGTCGGCAGGCGGCGCGCAGGGAAACGTGGTCCCCATCACCTTGTTGTGCAGCATCGACACGCCCTGTTCGCTTGTCTGCTGTTCAAACATGGACGGGAACCGGGTGGCCAGGTAGGTGCCCATGATGAACGAATACGTTTCGTCGACGAGAGCCTTGGCACGCGGGGATGCGCCCTCGGGGTCCAGCTCCGATCTCTGCCCCGATGGCGAGACAACGCCCGAGACCACGTCCGGGTGCTCGGCAATGATTTTGCGTCTGTATGCAATCCGTTCTTGGTACTGCCTGTCCATGACCACTAGGTCTTCAAGAGATGTAGATTGGAGAGCTTTTGCAAAGAGTTAGATGATGCACAGCCACACCATCCGGAAGCTGAAATCCACTTGCCCATGGTGATGTGGTAGATCGGCTTAAACGGTCGGTACTGCAAGGGTTCGGATGTCTGCCAGTCGAATTCTGGCAGCGGCTTGATATCTTGCGGCCATTCCGACGGCGGTGACGTTGCGCTCGGCCTCTTTGCGAGAGATGGGTTTCTATTTCCCCTGGCACCGCTTCTCTTCTGCGGACACGTTAGACACGACAAAGGAAGCAAGCTCTGGCTCGGGCTTACCCGTTGCATCAAACCTCTGATTTGCCACGCCGAGGCAACAACGACCACGCCGAGAAGTATAAGCATCCCCAGCATTTCCATGTTTTTTTTTTGATGGTTGTGTCTACTGGGGAGATGAAATGATGCCGGTTTGAGCCACAGGGGTGAGACGGGAGACGGCCATGATCAAGTTGGAGACGCCGTTGGGGATATGTAGATACGGAGAGGAGGGGGGGTCCGCGGCAACCACCGATCTAGCTCGTCAACGACAACGGCACGCTTGGTTCCTAATGGGGTCTGGCGCTTCCTTGGTCGGTGTTGAGCTTGCACAAAACAGGCAAGGGAAACCGATCGCTGATAGCGATGATTGATCTGGGGCAACCGTACGCGACCGACCACATACGCTCAATTAGTCATGGGAAATCGAAGGAACGACTTTGGATGGGCGAGAATCGAACATGTTTGGATCCATTGAAGACTAGGGAGTAAAACAGCACTGAAAAACGATGGAAAATAGAAAAAAAAAGGGCTTTCCAAAGGCGTCCTCCTGCCCGCAGGCATACCCGAACTACCATTCTCTACGCAGCTGTCTTCTCGGTGGCCGACGCCCGGCCCACGACGTCCTCCTCGTGCTCGGCACTCTGGATCTCCTTCTGCACCTGCGTCAGGCTGATGTGCGCCACGGCCGTGTCGCCGTCAAAGATGCGCGCAATCTCCTCCAGCGTGGGGCCCTTGGTCTCGACGTAGACAAAGTACACAAACACAAACTCGACGGCGTCCCAGAGCGTGTAGAAGAGCATAAAGTTCCAGTGGTGCGGCAGGTTCTCCCAGGCCAGCAGGTTCGTCTGCGCGCTCAGGGCCAGCATGGCCTGCACCGTGATATTCATCACCATCATGCCCTTGGCGCGCAGCTGGAAGGGCAGCACCTCGAGCGCGTAGGCGACCAGCAGGCCCGAGAAGCCGAGGTCGTAGAAGATGCCAAAGAGCCAGATAAAGACCAGCTGCGCATAGCCGGCGCCGCTGTTGGCCGCGTTCGAGTTCTCGTAGACGGCGCCGCAGATGGTCCAAAACACAAAGCAGGCGACCATGCCGCCGATGCCGGTCAGAAACAGCGGGCGCCGGCCAAACTTGTCGACCGTCGAGGCCGCCCAGACGGTGACGATCAGGTTGAGCGCCGTCTGGCCCACCGACAGCGCCAGCTTCTGGTTCTGCGCCGTGATGCCGGCGCCCGTGTAGATGGCGTTGATGTAGTTGGAGAAGAGCGCATTGCCCGAGTACTGCGAGATGATGCCGAGCGACACCAGGATGGCCAGCCGCCAGCGGTTGCCGCGCGTGCGGAAAAAGTCCAGATAGCTCGACGACTTGCCCAGCGTCTTCTCCAGGCCGATCGTGTCGCGGATCTCGCGGAACTCAAACTGCACCGTCGCATTGCTGGCGTCGCCGCCGGCGTGGTACGTGGTGAGGATGGCCAGCGCCTTCTCGCTGCGGTCCTTGGACACCAGCCAGCGCGGCGACTCGGGGATCCAGTAGATAAAGACAATCTGGATCACCGACGGCACGATCTGGATCAGGGCAATGGACCGCCACGACCAGTCGTTGCTGATCTGCGCGGTGCCCCAGCCAATGGCGCTCTCGAGCAGGGCGCCGGCATTCCACAGACAGTTGTAGATGGCCGTGACGGGCCCGCGGTGTTGGGGATGGCACAGCTCGGTCAGCAGCATGGGCGAGCACATCTGGGCCAGACTGTTGCCGAAGCCGAGGAGGAAGCGTCCAGCCAGGAGCACTAGTTGGATAGAGGACGTGTCAGATTGGATCGGACCAAAGAAAACATGAAAAAAAAAAAAAATTAAAAGAAAAAAAAAGAAAAAAAACCCGTGACATACTGCCAAAGCCATTGCAAAATGCACAGATCAGACCACCAAGGATCATGAACAAGCACCCACTGGCAATCGCAACCTTGCGCCCCCACCAGTCGGCTACATAGGGTCTGAAATAGTTAGTAGAATTCGGGTGCCGTGCACAGCAAGATCCGGGCGATGCAACAGGACGCATACGTGATGAAGAAGGCGGCAATGCTGCCGATGCTAAACATGTTGGTCAGCAGACCAAGCCAGTTGGCATCCGTGACGTGGTCGCCAAAGTAGTTCTGCCACGCGTCGATCTGTTGGGAAGTGTTGATGAGGGAGCTGGTGGCTGTTGTGTCAGTCGCAGAGCGTTTGCTTCCTTTTTGTTGCGCATGCACAGGAAACCTACCCATCGTAGCCAGTTGTCGCGGACGCTACCATCAAAATGGCACAGTAGAAGTAGAGCTTGCGCAGATGGGGCTCCTTCTTCCACTCGACGTGCTCAAACCGGGGTGCTTCTCTCTGGACCACCTCCAGCTCAGCCTCCATGCCCTTGACGCCTACTTTTTTGACGTCCATAGCCGAGGTGTAGTGAACAAATGACAAGGGGGATTGGTTAGTTGATGGAAAGCAGATAGATTGCGGAATAACCGTGGGTTCCCACAACTATTGTGGGCAAGTAGCCAGGCAGTGGGAAATTAGACGAGGATTTGCGTGCCGCATAGTGCCGAGAGGAGGACGAGGCGTTTACTGGCCCCGTGGTCCGGTATGCACACGCTTTATATACAGTCTCGCATGCATAGGTGAGTCCCCCTGGAGTCGTCCAACCTCGTGCTGTCTCGAGGAATAGGAAGTCCAGAGGCAGCACAAAGTCAGCTGCGGAGACTCACGGCAAAGTGGCCCGACAATCCTGCCCTCCATGGAGAAGAAAAACATGGGGTGATTGGGGGCCTAGCACGAAAGGTTGCATTTGCGGAGTAGCCATTGCAGTGTCGGTGCAGCAAAGGACTTTAGCTCATGGTTAGTCTGTCTAGACTGGTAGAAGTGTACCATGTATGGAAAGACACTGGCTGGAAGGGGGAAGAAGGGACCCGTGCGGAGCGCATTGTCCTTGTTGGGTCAAGCTTTTGTGCGCTTTTTTTTTTGTCCTTGTGCTGCTATTTCTGGTGACCAATGCTCTGCGGATGCAAAATGGGATATGATCAGTCGACCAATCTGAGCATGACGGTTTCCAGCAGCATGAGAGGGTGATGAGGAGGAAAGATGTACTTTCGAGGGGTTGCCCCTTCTCAGCTTTCGGCCTCTGGACGCAGCATCTCGCCAAAGGGCAGCGCCAGTAGAAATCAACGCGAGAGTCTACATGAACTCGACCGTTACTTGTATTTGAGTTACGAAACTCAAATAGCATCACCCGTTAGTGCGATTGTCAGAGTCCTTCTAATTACAGAATATCAGGACCGAAAGGCAAGACGGAACGGTTTTCCAGCCGGGAAGTCGCTAAGCCGATTGGGGGCCCAAGTGAATGCAACCATCCGGGGCTGAATGGCTGGCTGATTGGACAAAGGATGCATCCTACCCATCAAAGCGCCAGCTATGGCAAGCTCCATACGGCAGCCGGCAGTCTGCCTTGGACTCGATGGCTCCTACAACCGTGGAAGACGTATGCCGTCCGGGGATGAGGGGGCTTGCACATGCCCGGATTCGCTGGCGAGTATCCAGCAGGCGTATTGCGTGGCGGCATCTTTGTGGTCAGCGAGAATATTCAGGGAGGGGGCGTGAGCGCCTCACCATGACAAAAAAAAAAAAAAATACGAGGGGACAGGAGCACCACGCGTGAGGCTTTGTGCTGAAGTGTTGGGGTGTTGGCCGCGGGTAAAGTGAAAGTCAAATGCTAGCGGAAAGCTGAAGCCAGCACGCTAAGAACATAAGAACCTTAACAATTTAGCCTAAATGTGACAGCCATCCAAAAGACCGGGTTCTAGGGTGACAGAACCTGGGGAAGACGCTACGCGCGGTCTCGTGTTCCAAACAGGTGGTTCGAGTCGAGAAGAAGGTTCGGTGAAAGCGCTCTTCCGGGTATGAGCCGCTTTCCTATTCCCAGTTTAGCAGCCACTTCCGGTATTGTGACCAGGCACGCAGCAGCATTTCAGGTCGCTATGTCTGGCCGTATGAGAGGTGCATTGAGAAGGGGCGAAAATATTCGTGGAAAACACTGAACCACAAAAACGATACATCATGTTCATCATGTTCTCTACAAACACAAAACCATGCTGCGCTGGCCTCGATTCTCAGTTTCTGCCCACACACCACATCCTACCATTCGCCGCCTTTGAGGGGTAGATGAAGCAACCGCAAGCCTGCTTGGGTTGGCCGTGGCATGCGACCTCCGCGGATGTTCACCTGGAGCGACTGGTGGAGAAGTCGTGGCGCCGCCATAGTCCTGTCGCGTGCTGTGCGCATAGCCACGTACTGCTCTTCCGAGATGCCATCGGCGAGATGCTTATTGCGCGCCCTGTGCTCATCGACAGTCAAGCATGCAGCAGGTTCCCTCCGCTCTTCGACGGGCGGGTAGTCATGGCCAGTCCAGATCTTCACATGGCCCGGCAGAGACAGGAGCCTTCTTCCCGACTGGTACAGGTCTCTGGCGCTCCCGCCGGGGAAGTCGCAGCGGGCCGTGCCAATGTCGGCCATGAAGATGGAGTCGCCACAGAACACATTGTCTTTCCCGTTAGACAAGATGACAGTCCAAGGGAGGGAGAAACACAACATACCTCCAATCATGTATCCCAAGTGGTCGGGCGTATGGCCTGGGAGATGGAGAGCAGTCGCTTGCAAGCCGCCAATGGAAAACTGCTCGTCGTCATCGAAGAGTTTCGTGAAGACGCCGCCGCGTTCAGTGGATGGGACGCCGTAGCGCTCGCCAAACAAAGCCTGCACGTTGGCGATACGCCTCCCAATGCCGATCGGGGGTGGCTTTGCGTGGCCCTGTTTCTTTGCCAGTTGACTCTGCAGATACGAGGCTGCCGTGATGTGGTCGGCATGCGCATGCGTCTCGAGAATATGGCATACACGGTAGCCCTTTTCTTGGACAAACGCCAGCAGCTCGTCTGCAGACTTGGTCATGATCGCTTGTGTGGCTGGGTCGTAGTCCAGGACGGGATCAATGATAACGGCATTCGCTGTTGCCGGATCGGCCACAACATACTGCCATGTGCCTGTCACCGGCTCAAATATGTCGTGCACGATGGGTTGCTTGGATGGCGCAGGGGCTTGTGTGCTGTAGAATGGGGTTGTTGCTGTGCGTGGTCTTGGTAGACCGACTGCCGGCCTTGCTGTGGACCAGAATACAGGTTCTGGTGTTCTGGTGGGAAGGCTGTGGACTTTGCGTGCCCGGGCATTGCAAAGCCGGCTTGCCTTGGTCGTCGTAATAAACGACGCCGGCCGTGCCGATCTATACGCAGAGCCAGTCGGGCGTACTCTGGGCAGCTGGCGGCCTAGGGAGCATTGCAATGCCGTCATACTGAAAATGGAAGAACAGAAAGATAAAAAGGTAAAGGGGTCGTTTACTTCCGAAGGGGAGTTATGGACATGGCTACTAGCCGGGTTTCTGGAGAGGTATCACGGCGTGCTGCCTTTACATACAGAGTCAGGGAGTGGTAGATCTGATATCAGAGTTTGAAATGGCTGTCGGTGGCCACAGATTGAACCGGCGGGCTAGTAACGTGGACCGAGGGCCGCCCCGCCAAGACCGCTTATTCCACTGTCTTTGATTCGTGCTCTGGAAGTTGCCACAAGGACGGGCAAATTAAAAGTGTCGGTCGCACGAAGGTACGCATTTCAGGAATCTTGGCAATTTCCTGTGTGTCTTGCAGGCCCAGACATGCGAAAGATGTAAATACCGTGAGCCGTTTGGCGGCTGTCGGTGCTCGGAATAGGCGGGCAAATTTTCAGTTTCCCGAACCGCCCCAAAAAGCCCACACTAAAAGAAACCGGACACGTTTGGTTTGCTAGTCAGATCCCACAGCAAAACAAGATTCCGGCTCAGACAAGCTTTGGCTGGAGTATCGGCGTGAGGAGGACGAGCGGTTCTGCAGATGACTTCTTCAAGACACGAATAACCCATGGGCCATGAGCGGTCGCCATCCAGCGAAGAAACACCACTCTGACCAACAAAAACGAAGAGGATAGTCCGCAGGATGTTGGTGTGACACAGCCTCGGACCATCTCTGTTCGTACTCCGTAGTGTGTCCGGCTGCGGTCGCTGTTGAAACGGGAATCTACAAAGCCTGCAGTCGATTGAGCCGTTTACATACTTGACGAAGGAATCCAAAGATCTGCCCCCCAGTTCTGGCCAGGGTCCATCAGGCGAAGCCCTATCTCATTTGCACACTCAGGTTTGACGCCCCACCAACCATTGATATCGACGACGCAGCAACCAAGGGAGAGGGGTGCGAAGAATTGCGCACCTCCTTGTCCCAGTCGACAATAGACATAGATGACGTTGGTTATGATGAGGAGCTGTCGGAAGGCACTCAAATAGTGCTGAGACATGAGTCCCTTAACATAGTCGACGTTGCCGAGTGGATAGTATGGCATGATGATGGAGGGTGTTGGATTTTCCTGGAATGCTAGCACTGTCATGACGTTGGGCTGTGGGTTATCCGCTCTCAGTTATGCCATGTCTTATAGCGTTTGCTCGCTGCCGTGCCCTCTGTTGTGGTATCGTTGACTGACATGAGGGTTGTCTTGCATAAGTTTGACCTTATTCCACACTTTTGTCAATTCTGCACTCCGTTTCTCATTCGGACCGGCTTGAGAAGCTGTTTATGGGCGATGATATTCGAGGTTTTCAGGTCTACGAGCACTTCTACCACGCCGAAAGCCCCCTCGCCAAGCTTCTTACTGTAACACAGAGAGCCAACCGGACCCGGGGTAGGGGACCGGCGACTGGCAACAGCTGTTGAGAGTGTACTGTCTAGTTGCAATGGTCCCAGTCCCGGTGCACACGAGGCTTGAGTTTGCACGAACCTCTTCATATTGTCGATGTACTCTTGGGAAGCCGCGTTGTTGTGATTAGGGAAAACAATCAGGAATTCCACCTCCTGTTTACCGACACTCACACCGATTCTGACGCTCTCCCAGTAGTTCTGCTCCTACGGTGCATGTGCGAGAATGATGTGGCTGCCCTGTTCGGTTTGTAGTAGCCGGTCTTTGGAGCCATCCTTGCAATATGTGACTCCCGTGGTATGGGACGTCTGTTGATGAAACTTGACACGAAAGTCGGCCGTGATGGAAATGGAAAAGTGCCGGCAGCTGATATCCATAGTGCCGGGATGACAGAGGAGGACATGACAACAGGCCACAACAAACGACAGCCTGCATCTTTTCTTCCTCACTCCTCCTCTCTTCCTTTCGTTTCAGGAATGGGCTCTCCAGCGGCCAGATACTGCTGTCATTGGCGAAACGGGGCAATATTTCCTAGTCGAATGTCACGTGATGTGTAGGACTGCGTGGTTCGCGATTTCTCGTTTTGGCCCCAAGATTGTTTCGACAGCAGCTTCGACGACACACTCTGGCGGCAATGATGCTTCGTCTCACCCGGCTCCGGGCACATCGATGCCGCCCAGCACCTTTTTGGAAGGAGACACTTTGCTTCACACCGAGGTTTTGCCTGGCGGACGTGTGACCAAGCGCTTCAGCAATGGCGTCACGTAAGTGTCTTTTTCTGCCCCTTCGCGTCGCGCGTGGTGACGATACCCAGCATGGTGGAAGACCCGAACGTGAACCGGTTGAATGGAGAGGATAGACTGGTCCTCTTGGCCGATCTTCGGTGAGCTTTTTCTTTCTCTCTCCTTGGGGACAAAGATATCGGCCAGCTTATGGGTAGTTCTAACCCGCTTGCTCTTAGGGCCCAAGCAGCGCCGACACCCGTACCTTTCAGCGGTAATGGACAAACTCCTGTACGCACCCTATCCATCGACAGTTTTTTCATGCCTCCTCCAGCCACTGTGACGGGCATGCTAATATGTTTTTCTACCGCCAGAAACTGGATAATCGGTCCCCAAAGCCATCCACGCCAAGAGGCTCGCCATGCGACGAAGAAGAATATCTGCGAAGACAAATCGAAGCTCGTGTGGAGAGCTAGATCAGTTTTCGCGAATACCTCGAACAGGAGGGTTGCCCGCCCTGCCATCCCCCCGAAATTGGATTATTTTTTGAAGAGGACGATCGACGGCTGAAGTCGTTCCCGACCGCCACTTACTACCGACATGAATACCTGTCTTGCCGTCCGACGCCTTTGGCAGTGCAGACGATAGACTGGACGCTGTTTCGCCTGCATCAAAAGAATATGCGGACTCGTTGTCATGAGGACGACGATCCCGGAGCGCGTTTTGGGATGTACGTGGAATCGTGTCGCCGGCTTTTGCGAGAGCATGGCTTCGCCGAGTCGGCAGCGATCATGTGCCTGTCTCTGGACCGCAAGAAGCAAACCAAGTTGCAGAACTGGCTCGACTTTCAGACCTTTCGTGTGGACATGGAGTGCGCATGGCAGGAGGGAAGACGACTCGCGAGGCTGAAAGTCGGGGGACCAAAATTTCGCAGAAAGCATCTGGAACTCCACAAGGGTATGCTGGCCTGGGTCGAGGAGCAGCGCATGGCTATGATGCAGGAATCGGCAAAGGATATCCGAGAAGGGGGGAATGCTGAAGGAGAGCATGGGAAAATCTCAGAGAGCTCAGGGGCGGTCACCAAGGGCTTAGAAAACGCGGCAGGGGTTGACTTGGCAGCTGTCCCAATGACCCCCTCTCCCACTACGGCTACGCGGAGGCCAAAGGTCTGCAGCGGCTGCCGAAAGGAAACCTCCCAAAGGCTCAGCCTCGAAGCTGTCTCGGATACAGGGTAAGGGGAGGGTGTCCAAGGCCAGCCACACCAAGACCTCCAAAACATCATCGCGGGTCTCACGAGAGCGCCAATCGGCTGGTTCCAAAGTCTCAGATACGGAGCGACGAAGGGTGCATTATGCATCCAGGGCCTCGTCGTCGCTGCAGAACGCTTTGGCAGCTGTAGCCGGTGACGGTCCACGGGTCCGCCGCAGCAGCAGACAAATATCGGACCAGGGACGAAGGTCCAAGGACAGAAAGCTACAGAGCCTGGCAAGCACGAACAAAGTAGTGGCGAGGCCAGTCACAGGACTCGCCCGGGCAGCTCAGGATGCGGCCCCGGCTCCTGTTACAGCACGGAGCAGAAGGCAGGTCAGGAAACCTGTCAGTTCAGATACGACTGATGATAATGTGTATGAACACGCCCTGGATACGGAGTCACTGGATAATTCTTTCTGGCAATTGTGTACCATAGGGAGAAGAGACTGGGTGTTTCGATGCGCTCATAACAAGATAGAATGTCCATAGGGCACATTGTCATATTGTTCCGGACACGACTGGTTGCCTTCTTCATCTACTCGACGTCATTGCGTCAATGGGGGTTGTTGTGGCAGACGCCGACAGCCGGCCGGCGGCAAGGCCACCTTATCGGGGTACCGTCGGCTCCGCGGCAAGACGCAGCTGCAAGAAGGAGCAGATGGCCAGGACGAAGAAGCTCGGGCTGGGGCCAAACAGTCTGAAGCAGATTAGGCGGTTTTTAGTGGTTCGCTGTTTGTCTGACTGTATGTATTATGCTCCATCTCGGGCGCATTTTTTTGCTCGGTAGCCGCCGTGCGACCCATCCCAGTGGATAAGGGATAATGTCCCCACATGCCGTCATCAAAAAGTTGCCCGTTTTTTTTTTTTTTTTCCAATCCGACTTTTTCTTGTCGCATTGCTTGTCATTCAATACCCACTGACGTTGCGTGTTTTCTTCTCTCTTTGCCGACTCTCCTGCTTCACTCATTCTGCAATGTTGGCCAGCCGCGTATCCCAGATTTGTCGCTCGACGGCCACTGTCCGTGGTGGTCTGTCCCAGGCGTCAATATCAACAAAAGCAACAAAGACCGCGTGGCTGTCACAGACAGGGCTGCGATGTGCCAGCACCAAGGCAGATGTGCCACCGGCCCGGACCTCGGGATCTGCTCAGCACAAAGTCGTTGTTGTGGGCGGCGGCGCAGCGGGCTTGTCCGTCAGCCACCAACTGCTGCGGTCTGGCAAATTCGCGCCCGAAGAGATCGCCGTGATCGACCCGTCGCAATGGCACGACTACCAGCCCGGGTGGACGCTCGTCGGCGGCGGGCTGAAAACCAAGGAGGAGCTGCGTCGCCCCATGAAGAGCCTGGTGGACGAGCGCCTCAAGCTCTACAATGAGGGCGTCGCGACCTTCAACCCGGACGGCAACTTCCTCACGCTGGGCAACGGCACGCAGGTGGGCTACGACCAGCTGGTGGTGGCCCCGGGCATCCAAATCAAGTACGACAAGATCAAGGGTCTCCCGGACGCCCTGGCCGACCCGAACTCGCTCGTCTCGACCATCTACGGCTTCGACACGTGCGACAAGGTGGACCGGGTGACCAGCGCCTTCCGCAAGGGCCAGGCCATCTTCACGCAGCCCTCCGGTATCGTCAAGTGTGCGGGCGCCCCGCAAAAGGCCATGTGGCTGGCTGTCGACAAGTGGACGCGCGAGAAGGTGTACTTGCCCACCGATGCGTCCGCCTCGCCCATCCGCGTCAGCTTCGCCACGGCCCTGCCCGTCATGTTTGGCGTGCCCAAGTACAGCCAGGCCTTGGACAAGCTGCGCGAAGAGCGCGGCGTGGAAGGCCTGTTCCAGCACGACCTGACCGAAATTGACGGCGACAAGGCCATCTTCGCGCGCCCCGACGGCCAGACCGTCACAAAGCACTTTGACTATCTCCATGTGGTGCCCAAGATGGGCCCGCACGACTTTGTGGCGCAGAGCCCCTTGGCAGATCCCGCTGGCCTCGTGGCCGTGGACGACAAGACCACGCAGCACAAAAAGTATGCCAACGTCTGGTCGCTCGGGGACGCCTCCAGTCTGCCCACCTCCAAGACTGCCGCGGCGATCACCGCAGAGGCTCCCGTTCTCGTTTCCAACCTGATGCAAGTCATGGCTGGTAAGGAACCCACCGCCGTCTACGACGGATACACCTCATGCCCGCTGCTTACAGAGTACGGCAAGGTGATGCTGGCTGAATTCCTGTACGGCGGCGTGCCGCAGGAGACATTTGGCCGTAAGCTGGGCATTGACCAGAGCGTCCCGCGGCGCGCTTTCTACCACTTGAAAAAGGATTTCTTCCCTTGGGTATACTACAAGGCCATGGTGAAGGGAACGTGGGCTGGTCCGAAGGGGTTCATCCGGTAAACGAAGGCGAATGGCGTAGTATTTTGGTATTGGCTTGATTTCATAGACCTCCGTTGGATAACCAAAATAAAAACGAAACTATTATACACCTGTTTAGAACTAGCCTATCCACTCGCTGTGTCCTCTTTCATCAAGGAACAGGAAGACGCATATGAACACTCGCGGGAGAGACAGTCCCCCCCGCCATCAACGACCTTCCGTGTCAGGATGGTGCAGTCTTCTGTAGATCTCGCGATGCATCTCCAGGAAAACAAACACGCAAATGGTATGCCTGGTCGGAGATGAAAATATGAGCGTCACACAGTACGCATCGTTGGCGGGCAAGAGAAACTTACGGTCCAAGTCGCAAGAAGCTGGGAAGCCACCCCTTGAAGACCCAACGCACACCGGAATCCCGATAAAGCTGCCGGACCAGTCCAAACACACTTTGCTTCTCGCTCGATGACATGACGCGTGTCTTGATCACATCAATCGGGTTGGTAACCGTTGCCGCAAGCACGCCAGCAAGACACGAGGCGGCGACATGTGTTGGCAGCGAGTCGGCGAGTGGCGTGTAGTCCAGGAGCGCCTGCTTGATGGAGTCATAGCTGGCTAGTTGGCAGACCGTCTGCACGACTGCGCGGGCGCTGTTGGGCAGCCAACCCCGTGTCCAGCTTCGAAACCCTTCCTCGCGGGCCATGCGCAGCAGCCCGTCCAATGCATGCCGGTAATTCTTCCGCTGGTCGGGGGCCAGTGCCATGTCATGCTGCATGCGCACATTGAGTACGTCGGCAGGATTTCCGGCAAGCCCTCCCACGAAGCCGGACACAGACGCCATGGCACCAAGGTGCAGGACGCCCGGGTGGGACGGGCCGCGCTGCTTTAGGTCTTCGTACACGGCAAATCGCACAGTTGCATACGTGAGCTGCCGCAACAGCGATGCCGACAGTCCGCTGTACAAGCCGAGCACGCCTTCTTGTCGGAGAATCCCGCGAAACGTGCTCCCCAACGGCCGAGCCGCGTCCGCGTTGTTCTGCAGCCGAACCTACCGCGTGTTGATAAAGCTTTGTTATGTCCGGTTTCCTTGGCATGTGAAATAGATTTCTTGTTTACCTTGACTAAAACGTATTAGTTAGTGTCCACATTCACATATTTTCGGTTGCTTCCTTCTCCTTGTTTTTCCGGTGTTCATCCCAATTCGCACTGACGGAGATCCAATGGGTGTGTCATGCAAGCCGCCATACAGCTGGCACTGCCTCCGAACCAGAACGGAAATCGAATATTGCCCATTGGCAAGGGTTCTCTGCCCTGTGGACTGCTGGGTTGGTGATGTACTTGTGATTGGCTCATGGCATATGCATTCGCAACGCGTGGGTGTTGTGCTATTGGGGAGAAATCCTGCATCACAGAACCCATGGCGTCTGCATTTCGTAGACCAGTGTTTCACTAGAAAGAAGAGCTTTCACGGTCACAACAGATGTCACTGCCTTGCACAGAAGGCGGCCGGCTCGGGCTCCTGGGCTTTATGACTACGTTGTTGGAGCAAATCCCGATACCCCGGTAAGCCTCGCACCTCGATCCTTATACCACGAATGTTGATTGATGCAGCCGCAGACTCTGCAATCCCCCCTGATCCCATGTTGATAAACTCTTGCCAGTTGTTGCGGCACCACCCTCGAAGTTCACGCGGAAGACGTGGCGGCGGTGGTGGCCGCAGTGCGGCTAGTGACCGGTGGTCGGTGGTCGGTAGTCGCTAGTCCTGCCCGACATCCGTCCACTAGTGCCCGGCCCTCCCTTCCGCGGTTACAATGCCGGCAACGCATCTTTTCATAGGCTTTGTCAAAATATAAGTTGCCATATTTACCTCGAGGTACTCGTTTACTGTGTTTCGGCTCTAGCCTGCATGACCCAATCAAACGTACCGAAGCCCATACTTTGAGCATCAAACACAATGATTGTACGACAAGAAGGCTCCAAAAAGACCTACCTTTCAGCTGTTGTCCAAGACGGCCAGGAAGACAAGTTTCTCGTGGACTTGAACCTGTTGGTCCTCTCCTTTGCTACGGGAATTCAAGACGCCATCAGCTATCCGGACTATCGTTGTTTTGCGTCAAATCAAACCGGCAACACCGTGCTGCTCGCAGTAGCTGCCGCTGGCAAGACTGAGCTGTTCGATACCCGAAACATCTGTACTAGCCTATTTGTCTTCCTCGCCGGCTGTTTCGTCATGGGCCAACTCGGCAATGTGGTGGGCCCGCGTAAGCGGTGGTGGCTCATCGCAACCAATTTTCTCTCGACGGCCTTGGTCTTCGCGGCGGCTGCCCTTCAGTACACTGGACCAGTACTGCCAAGGGGTGCCAGGGCCCTGGGTGCTATCGCGTTGCTCGCATTCTCCTCTGCGGCTCAGGTGGCCATGGCCAGACCCTTGAACGTACCACAGATCACCACGGTAAGATAAGACAAGAAGGAAACGGAGTCTATGCCATTGCTAACCCAAGGGTGTACAAAATCAAACAGGCAATGGCAACGGCTGCCTGGGTTGATCTTCTCATCGATGCCAATTTTGCGAAACGCGATAATGTCAAGAGAAACAAACGACTCGTCTTTCTGGTGATGCTTACTTTGGGTAGTTTTGTCGGTGCCTTCTCCAGAGACCGTATTAACTCGGCTCTCGCATTAGTCTTGTGTGGCAGCTTGAAAGCTGTCGCGACTGCATTGTTTTTCTGCATCCCTCCGGAGGATGAGTATTAGGTGTTGGGAATTAGAAGTCGCCGACAAGGAGCATGCCTATCATCTACATCTCGGGAGGTCGGCTTGGAAGTTATGGTTTGCACGTTATCGCTATAGTAATGGTCATTCATTGCCGAACAGTGGCCAGTGACCCCCAATTTAAAAAGTTTTATGATAAACAATATATTAATGACTGGAGAATTGGAGACGAGATGAAAGAAAAAAGCATAAAAAGGAACAGAAAGGAGAATAAGACAAACAAATATAATACAGATATAAAGAGCCACGCGGATATTATCTTTACGCCCTAGAAGAGCCAATGTGACCACGTACTATGTTCCCGGAGGAAAACTGTGCAATCAGATTGACAAAGGACTGTCCCCTTACCTTTGAAACCCTATAACATACAGCAGTGGTACGACACTGTTAGCCGGCTTCGCATCGCGGAGTCAAAAACCTGGAAGCATGACTAGGATGAATCTAGAAAGAGCCAAATATTTACGTCTACGGGGGGCACTTTTCTTGTACAACAGTTACAACAGTTATTCAATCGTGGGTCGAGACTGGGGCTTGGAGACGCCTTCCCTATGGCGTGGGTGTGCATGTTAGCTGCATGGGCTGTCAGTTCACATGCCCAGCAGGTGCTATGCTACCGTTCGTTCAATTCCACGCCACCAACGGACAAGGCTTCTGAGGCTTTGGTCGGCTACCAGAGAGAGAACCAAATTCCCGCCAGCTGTAATGGAGTCGGTCCGTGTCCGTGGCCATGTGTCTTTGCCTCTTGATTTTGTGGCGTTTTCTTCAGCAGGCAAAAGGGCAATGCCATATTCCACTTGCTGGATTCTAGTGCCGATGGGGCGGTCCACAGTGGGAGAAGGCAGTCTGACTACTCACAGTTTTGCAACATACAAGACAAAGGTGGAGCGTAGTCGGTGCGTATCCGCATATGTGAATCTCTGAAAGGGATGAAGTGGGTTGATTCAACAATTCTCCTTCTTTGAGGGAGAGCGAGGAGCCCGATCGTCGGAGAATTTCAAAAGAGTACACAGCACACTAGCAAAACGTTTATGTCAGCCAACTATGAGGATGCGAAATCCCGCGTGATAGTAGTATTGACAGATACAACATAAGCAAACGCTCGGTAGAACTCGCGTGGGCGAAAGATGCGTAGGCCCCATACCCGTTGCAAACTTTACCCAGGGCTGTCAACAAAACTAGAAGGAATGCAAAAATAAATAAATAAAAAGAAGAGAAAAAGAAAAGAAAAAAGTGAGACTGGGTCCACCACAACGTGTGGAAATTCGGGGTCTAGCGCCGCAAGTCGCCATCGTGGAGATGCAAATGGGGCCCGGAATTGGCCTGGACAGCCGAGGGGTGGAATCGCCCGACATGACGTTGGGGAGCAGAGGGGAAACTGGTAGCATTCAGCCTTCGGAGCGGCATCTGACGACGCTGTGGAGGTTTGTCTACATAGCACGCTGGAAGTCCCCTGTGCATTGGCGGTTAGCGGGTTGTGTTAAGTGCTATTTCAGTGTGAAACACAAAACCTCCCTTTCAAAATCCATTGTTTATTACTACGCGGGCTTGAAACATTGGTGGCATTTGTGATCATCACTGTCGATCTGAGGACGATCGAGCTGAATTGGCCGACCACTGCGAAAATTCGCCCTTTCGCTTGACACTGACTGCCAGGCGCCCAGGTGACCATCTATGTCCCTACCATGAAGCTAACAAAAAGACGTGATCCACGGGAGACGATGATCGCATGTACGAGTAGGAAAAAAATAGAAAAAGGCAAATTAAAAAGCGACCCGCAGATAGTTACCACTAGCTAATAGAAAACGAAAGCAATGTCAGCCGAGTGGGAAAATGGGAGCCCTCGGTATACACAGCGTGCCGCAGAACAGCCAGAAGAATAAAGAATGATGAAGAATGCACGCTAATATTTCTTCACTATTTCGTCTACTGCCACATCTGTACCGTGGCGTCGGGTTTGACGCAGAATGCGTGCAGACACAGTGACACAAATCCTGCCAATTGAGACAGGTAGCAACAATGGACGAAGCGCCGCCTGCAGCTAATCGTTATTGAAAAAAAGTAAGTTGGTGGGCTTTATCTGATGATGGGCTACCGGAACTGGCAATTTGTCACTGCGTGGCGCGCTCGCTAGTATGCTCAGCCAGCACGAGACTAGACGCAGCCTCGCTCGTCCTTGCGCTGGAATGGGGGTCCTCCCATCACAACGCCACAATTGCCACCGGATGGTTCTTTCTATATATCGAGTATCATTGCAGCTTGCTGGCACTTCGGAGACGAGCAAAAGCCTCGCTAGAAATCATATGTGATGTAACAAAAAAAGTCATGGCGAATGCCAAGGCATAATTTAACAAAACAAATGCAGTGGTTTTTCAACGCCTCTTGCTCCATGCCCGCCTTCGTCTTTCTTCACACCAAACTGTCCAAGAGCCCGGTCAATCACCGTAGATTTCGCAGCTTTCGGGAATGCCACGCTAGTTGGGGCGGATCCAGTGCCGTCTAATGGGTATTCCAAGTATTTTGAGATGAAAGTGCGGAACTTTCGCTTCGTAGAAATCGTGTATTGCCCGCCAATTCGGACAAAGGGGTAGTAGTAGTAGTAGAAACCGGTAACACCTTGCGAGTGAGAGAACACCCCGGCAATGCAAATGCGAGCCAAAAGCTAAAGCAACAAAACCAAACAAAAAAAAAAAACAAAAAAAAACAAGGACAGGCTGGAATCAAGCAACAGAAGATAAGATCGAGAAACGCTCGGGTCGGGTAACTTTGGTAGACACCGGGTATGCCATTGTAAGGTGGGCCTTGAGAATGAGGCTGAGGTTCGGGGGGTGGGCTTCGTATGCAAGCTTGACAGGCTTGCCAAGCTTGCCGGGCTGTGTTGCCCTCTCTCGGAGCAATTGTGTTCGGTAGCTGTTCGGTAGCTGTTGTGCAATGACGTACTCCTCTGCTCTTGTCCCCTTCAAGCCTAGTAGTCGGTTTCTCGAGATTCCAATTTCTCGTGTTGTGTCGCCACATATGTTCGTCTAGTCTCAGCCGCCACCATTACCGCCACGGTCTCTGCCGTTGTAGCCACTGATGTAATCTGTGTTGTGTGCTCCGTCGTCGGGCTGCAGGCGCTCCTTCACTTCTTCCCTCGACTGCTCGTGGCAGTGATCTTACTCGTGCTCATCAGGTCGCCGATGTACTTCTGAAGGAACTTGTTGTTGTTGTCGAGCTTATCGTGCTCCTCCTTGACGGCCTGGATGCGGTGAAAGATCATGAGAAGAGAGTCCTGCAGCAGTTTCGCATGCCTGTGCAGTAGTTTTCACTTGTTAGTTTCGCTCTCGAGTACTGGTTTGGCAGGAGCCATGCAGTACTCACTTTCTCACTTCGTCTCTTGTCTGGCGCCCCATTTCCTGCAAGTCTTCGCTCGTTCTCCGTGGACTCATTGCGCGAACATCGCCGGGGTCCAATATGGTTTCCACAGGGTGGAGCGCGTCTTCCGAGTCTCGTGGAACAATCAGAGTACCGCTGCTCTTGCGCTTGATGAGCGGTGGCCGTGATGGGATGACTGATGCCATGTCTGTGTTCTGGTCACCTGTCGAGGAGGCTGACGAATCTCCGGAATCGCTGCGCTCAATAGCCAGAGGGTAGTGCGACGTCTGCTGGGCTGTGTCGGGCCCTACCGTGGGCTGGCTGGCCCGTCCATTGTCCTGTTCTCCCATACCAGCTATTGCGTTTCAAATGGCCGTATGGAGGCTGTTGTCGGGGGTTAGGGGTGTTTGGGTGATCGAGACGAAATCGCGAAGCGGACTGTTGGTGATGTATGCGGGTACAGGAAATTCGAGGGAGAAACGCCAATGGTCACAGGCTGGGAAAGGATGAAAGTGTAGGCGGTAGGTATATTACAGGTGGACAGCTGAAGTCCGGGCGGTTGTTAGGGCGAAATGAGACTGGAAGAGGCTAGAAAAGCCCGAGTCTCTTCACTCGTGAACTGGGCGAGAAAGGATCACTGTTGTCGCTCAAAGTCCGGATCTTCAGACAAGGAGATCTGAGGCGTGCTTCATTGACACTGACGGCCGAGGTGCGAGATTGTGACGCTGAGTTGTTGGTATTGGAAAAGGGGAAAGAAAAGGGAGAAGGGCCACCGGCAGGACCTGCAGGACCGAGTAATAATAGTATCGACTATTGGGTATTGGCGCAGTCGTATCTGAGTGTTGTAGCGGAGGTGGAGGACCAACGGCGAAGGGCACCGTACCCGTAGAAGAAGAGGGTGTAGGATGTAGAAGATAAAGCAAAAGAAAGTGCTACAGAAGGGAAAGAAAACGAAAAGAGCAACGGTAGGGAATATTAGAGAAGAGGTAGTAGGAATAGTAAAAGACGAGGAAGAATTAAGGAGGAGGGAAGAAGCGGGGAAAGGAAACAAAAAATATACAAAAAAGAGTAGAAGAAACGAAGGTAAGTAAGAAGGACGGCCTGGCAGGGATCCCAAACAACAAAAAACAGGTCTTTTCACAGGTCGGCTCGGCTTTCGAGTGGACGCCAGGGACTCTGCTTGATCTTGGCCGCTGATCTTCAACCAAAGACTGCAATGGCTGCTTGTTTGCAATATACTGTCCGTGTATGTACGTTGGCGAGGTTCCGCAACTGGCGAGTGTTTTTTTTTTTTCTTGTTCAGGTCGGTGATTTGCAGGGGCACGAAAGCTGGATTGGCGAGGTTGGTGTGACAGTAGGGAGAAAAGTTGGGTGAGAGGCCGAGCGACAGAGGGCCAGAGGAGAAATAAGAAACACTGGAAGAGGCGGTGTCGTTTCGGCTAGGAAGGAGGCGAAATAAAGGGAATTGTCGCTGCAGATCACTATCGTGAAAAGGAGTGGGATTGTCCGTCAGACAGGGAGCGTCGACGGGGAAGCAGGACAATGGCGCATGGGTAGCATGGGCTACACAGTACTATGGTGGCGGCGGTGGTCTGTTCAGCGACTCTGGCAGCGGGTCCGGGTTGATGGGGGCAGCAGGTGGGTGGAAAAGGTCGCGTGGACTTGCCAGGACGCCGTGAAGTTGAGGAGGGTCTTTTTTTTTTCCCTGGAGAGAGGAAAACGCACGACGATGTGCAATGAGGACACGTCTGGCCAATGGAAGCGCACGGAGACGGGTGGGCAAAGCGTAGTGTCCGCTTGTCCAGATATGGCTAGAGCCGTTTTACGACTAGCGCAGAATAGCCAGTAGTTATTACATAGTAGCAAGGAAGAGGCACGTCGGGCAGCGGTCATGTTGGAATACAACGATCTGGGGTGGTTATTGTGATCGGCTTTAAGCTCTGAAGGGTCGCAATAATGCCCCAAAGAAACTGGTGGAAGCAGACAGACGACGCCTGATGTAGCGTCTTCAGAGCATTTTAGCTACGTTTGATGCGATGCGTTAGTCATCTGTTATGAATCTCACCAGGGATCTTGGTGCTGACGCATCGCTACAAGCTCCTTACGGAAACGGGTGCGGCTGTTATTTCGTCAGTCCCCGTGACATGGAGTTCTCATGCTTCTTATGCCGGAAATTCGAGCATACTTTGTAATAAGTTCTCAAACCCTAGGCCGCTGTCAGTTTGCCCAAGCCAAGTAGGCCTTGGCTGCCTTCGCCTGTCCACCAACAGCGCCTTTGGGAGATACGCACCACTCTTAGTTTAGCGCTGGCTGGGCGCCGTCACATCGATCGGCACGGAGGGTGTGGCGTCACTGGATCACTGTGCACCACATAGTGGGGCAGGACCAATTTTTTGTACGGTGTAGGGGAAGGTCATTGCCAAGGCAGAGAGGAAGGACAGCGATTAAGAGGGAAGGAGCAGCTTGCCGCTCTGGCATGTGCGGGAGGGGGGGCAACAAAGGGAAGGAGGCCCTCAAAATGACACCGAGTCAAGCTGTTCATGAGGGAAGTGCACTGAAACGGGCTTTGTCGGGGAAGGAACGACCGCACATGCGATAACCGTCACGCCCTGTATTAAGCTTACAGCCACGGCAGCAATGACGCAGCCGGACAGGGGTCGAGCACACTTGCAGCCTTCTGTGACGCGATGCGCAGTTCTCGGCAAGGGTGGCATACGAAAGACAGGGAAGTCAGGGAAGACAAATGTGACAAAAGTGAGGAAGGTGAGACCCTCCCCCCAGCTAAATCCTGCTTTTGTCCTCTGCTCGTAGAATAATAACTCGTACATAGTACATAGTACTACTATGCATGTACGCATCTCCCTGTGATAGCACTGCTCCCACACAGTGACTGCTCCCACACAGTGGTATTGCATTCTCTTGTGGACCTTTTTCTCCCCCTCCCGCCCGTTCCTCATTCGTATGCAGCTCCCAAGACGCCGGCTGTCTTCCGGTGCGTTCTCGGGTTCCTGCCACCTGCACCCCCCCGCCCATGCAGCATGGGCTTCTGCAGCAACGCTGCTACCCTCCCCCGCGCTAGATTCTAAAACCTGGCAATTTGGGGCCAACATGAAGCAAGCAAAAAGCAACCCAGTAACCAACCACGGGGAAGCACCTGGACAGAGCTAGTAACCACGGTGCATCACAGAGATGCATAGTACATAGTACATCCCTTCGCAGCTCTTACTCTTTCGGACCGTGGCTCGAGGATATCCACCAGCCGCAACGCAATGCCGGAACCATCGTCAGCCATAAAGGACCCCCCTCGACGCCTCCTCTAGTGTCCAAGGTGGCTGCGCTCAGCCCTAGCAGTGGCCACACCCGATCCCGCCCAGATCTGACAGCCTGTCGAACTCTCTTCATTCTGCTGGCGGACTACATCTCCGTAGCTCGGGGCACCCTTTCTCGCCAACATCCTGTTGGTTTTTATCTGTCCTCGCCTCTCTTTTCTGTTTGCTAACACATTATGTCATGATCGCCACTCTGTCCTACACAGTGCGACTTCACATCCGTGAGCATCCCGGGTTCCAAGAGAGACGAGTGAGTAACCCGAAATGCTTGGTAAACTTGCATACATTCACGCAAAGTCCCGGATTAGGTACGTCATAGTAACAAGTTTGCTTCAATACGAAACTACTCCGTATCTACCCTGTTAGACATTCCACGGCATCAAAGCATCGTGAACAGCCAGCGAAACAGAAGATCGTGTTTTGCTACTTTGCATTTTATCCACTTCGATCCTCGCTTGCCACTGCGCTCCCCTGTGCTTGCAGCCTATCGTGTTCGTATACCCCTAGCTGCGGGAAAAAATAGTACTACGTAACTGAATGGTTAAAATGGAAATATCAACAAAAATGTTCTCAGAAATACCACCGTGGTTCCGTCCCGTCTGCACACTGGCACTATGCAAGATACAGTGCGCATGTACTATGTACCAGTGTCTCAAACTCGTACCCTCCACTATTACAACCGCCCGAAAAAGAGCCCCATCCACCAAGCGACATGGGACTCTCCTTGATTGGACTGCTGTCGGCCGTTATTCTCCCTGAAGCCCCCCCTATGACGTGACGTGTTTGATCAGGTTTCTTTGTGGGTTCGGTGGGTTTGGTGTTTTGGGGTTTGGTTTCTTTTTCCGGGTGCTTGAATTCTTGTTTTTCTGGCATACGCTAAACTATTCACGTCTGTTTCGCAACACTTTTGCATCTGCCGGACTTCACAGGTGCAACCAATTCGACCTCGTAGCTGTACTATGTAAGTACAGTGTAGTATGAATCAGTGAAATATACCGGTGCGTTAGTGATCTCCAGCGAATAATGCGATGCTGCAGCGTCGTATTTTTCTCCTGGATCTCGATGAAAGACGATGCCCTCTTTCTCCAGGGAAACTGTTGGCTGATGTGGAAAATTAAACTGTATTTGCTACGTGTCTGGTGTATCCCGGTTACGCAGCTACTATGTACCAAGTACATAATACGCGTTACGCTCCACTCCTCCGGCTTGAATACGAACACAAATCTTTCTTGTAGCATGAAACAGGCAGCCTTGTCGAACCGGCCTTGCTGCTGTTTGCCATTGTTTGACTGCCTGCTGTATTCTCATGTGCCTGTCGCGTTCGTTGTTCGCCCGCTTGTGGAAATATCCTGCGGCCTTCTCCCAGGTCCTTTGCCTGCCCTTAGACGCCCCATAGACACCGGCATGCCAGTCTGCCAACCAGGCAGCTCTGTTGTTTGTTGGCTGGTGCCAAGTGCTGAGTAACTATGGGTAGATCAGTTTGCTAGCAGCTGCAAAGCCAGCAGTTTTTACAGCTCGGCCTATATTTTTGGCTTGTTTTTGTATACGACTTCAACATTTGGAGTCGTTAGATCCAGTTCAAGTAAATCAAGGAAGCCGTGACCACTTTCAAAACTGGGTTAAAAATCACACATTCGTTCACCTCCTAATGTTGTTGGGTGATTTGAGCCGTGCTTGTGAAATTCTGAAAGGCGAAACGGCCTGATCGTTTTGAAGAGTCTCTCGGTCCATAACTGTGGTAGACTCGACGGTTCACCTTTTACTAGCACCTCAAGAGTTGAACTCGTAGTTGCATACGATCTACGTACTGAGTTGCCTGTCAAGACTCTGCATACAATCCAGGACTGGTCGTAACACCTTCTCTCTCAGGTCGTCGATTTTCTCTAAAATATCACACCAGCGCATAACGCGCAGACATGTTGGGAAGATAGGGAAATCCCAGGGTGGGAATGATCCCCAGTGATTTAGATTGATTGCCAGCGTAGTTAGTATTATTATATGTATATAAAAAACGTTGTGCAGAGGCTACTCGCTTGGACTGCCCACTCGCACAAGGAAAGCGAAGTTTACGGCACGGTATTATTCAATGTTCATTACGAGGACGCTATATATTGTTGTGTTACGCATGGATTGCCCTCACCTGTAAGGGAACAAGCCTTGGGCCACCTGGGTCCTAGAACTGGGCCACTTTCATCCGAGTCTGCACCCACTTATTTTGGCCTTTCTATAACAGCGTAGTTTAGGTTTTGCTGCTTTTAAGATACCCTACTGCTACACGTCTTACACAGGTCGTCAACGTTTGAATGGATGGAAGCATACCTAGTCTAACGAGTCCCATGAATCGTTGAGAGACGCAGGATAGGGATGCTCCGATGCCCTGCAAGGTCAGCTTGCATTGTCAACCCTCACTTAACGTGGAACTCTCGTCGCGTTCTAAAAAGACGTATAGTCGATAATTTACACTGACAACAACAATACTGTTTCCGGCACACAGGGTGCGACACGTCCGATCCTCGCCGTCGAGGTCGCTGTGTGCGAATACACCGCCGTGAAAGCTGTCCTGTCGACCGTTGTAAGGCCAAGAACAAAACCCTGCCGTTAAGAGTCCTTATGGCTGCGAGGCCCACAGGATCGAGGCTATCCACTGTAGCTCGTCGTTGGGAAGGATAACATCGTGTTCGCGAGGGCCCGTAGGGGACCGAAGGAAAAGCAGGCCGAATTCTAACGTCAGCGGACCCCTAGTCACGTTGAAATTTGTTGCATCAAGGCGCTGGGCGATGCTGGCTGCTGAGTAGGGCACGTTGGCAGCCCAGACAACGTTGATCGTTTCAATGCAGATTGGGTTGGGCGTCCCCATGCTCCGCGTGGTGGCACCTTGTCTGTGTGCATGAGTTGCCGGTTCGATCCACTGTTCAACAAGTATTCGCTTTCGCAGATCTCGTGGGAAAGCTTTCGCAAGGACCACGATTTTAACATCGTGGGAGCTCATAGAAAACCAGAAATCCTTCTTTGCTCGCAGAGACGGGAGTGATTGGGAAAAGCCCGCTTCAAACACAATGGTCGGCCATGCAGTTTCTTCCAAACGCTCTGGGGATGGCTTTCCAGTACTGTCGCCTTCACCTCTTGAGCCTCGTACTGCTAAATGCGTGGTGGAACCTGTATTCACCCATGACCTGCTGAGCCCCATGGATGCAATCGCCTCGCATAATTTGGCATTTAGTTGGAGATGGAGAGTCTCGTGTGACTGCTTTGGGACAGTGATAAAGAGAAGCCCTCTGTCGGAAAGGAAGACGATGCGGATCTTCCGTCCATACTCTTCGCGCAATCGGCAAATTTGATCTACATCTGCGGATCGCACACCAGCCACGGAAAATCCGTCTCCAGTGCATTCATTGATTTGCTTGAACAAATGATCCACGGACAAAAATCGCATATCGGGGATCACTTGTCGCTCTGGTTGATCGTCACACGGAGCAACTGTCGATGGGTCTTCAGATGGCGTCTCCCTAGACATAGTTTCGCTGGCTGATGCAGAGGGGTTTGTGCTTGCTAAAAAAAGGGGGCTGCCCTCTTCATCATGCTGGTCTTCTGTTATTGTTAGCGAAGGCAATAGTTGACTAATGGTATCTTGTGGGGTACATACCGGGACTGCGCCCAAGCTGTCTCTTAGTTCGCAATGCCACGACTGAACTGTGATGCCACTCTGGATGGACGCACCCACAGTCTGCTGTAAGAAGCTCGAAAACAACGATGTAGATGGATGCCTCTAAAAATAAAATTATAACTTTTCTGACGTATCTCCGACTGGGCGCTATCTTCCAGCGAATTTCAGCGTTATGTTAGCGCACTCGATATTAACTAATAACCGTATTTTAGTGCCTGCCGCGTATTTAGTAAGGCCCTGGGGGAACCACGTGCTAGGTCACGTGGTAAGGCACATCGTAGAAACATAGAAGACAAATTGCTGTACAATCCAGCAATCGCTGCCTAGCTTCTGCTAGATGACTTGTGTTATATTGTGTTCTCTTCTTCTTCTTCTTCTTCTTTGGTATTAATGTCCTGCTTTTGTCTATTCTTCCCCTCTTTTCTTCCTGTTCTTTCCGGTACATTTCCCTCATTTCCTTAGTTCTATTTCCAACTAGAGGAGAAGTGTAGGGCTACATCCAATCTTTTTCGTAAGACATGACATAAATGCTATCGGCCCCTCCTAAGCGGGGTGCTATAAGAGTTGTAATGCATCCATACTTGAAAAATTCTCCGGGCAGAAAGAATAAAGAAACAGAAAAAAAATAATGCTCCCTGACAACGCCAGTATGGACGCCACGTACGTACGCTATTCGATCTGTGAGACTTTATTGACTACTGATACAAGCCGACGTAGCATAGAGAGCGCTTTGCCAGATCCTTTTCGAGAGGGTACTGTTTGGTCCTTCGTGGTCGAGGACAGCGAAGAGATGGCTGCCGGGTCAAGGGTGGATGTCACAATTCTCAAGCCAGTTATGCATCCCACCCTGTCGACGGGAGGCATGGTGCAATTTAAACGCAACGACGGACGGCAGTCCAAGGCTTTCCTCAAGCTCTACGATCGCCGCTTCGCAGCAGGATGGAGGAAGCGAAATCATATGCCGCCGCCGACAGAGGCGAGCGAGAAACTGTACAAGGAGTACGTTTTGGCAGGCCGAGCAGAAACCCGTTTCCGAGAGCTGGATGGAGATCTGGACGGCTGGGACCAGGAAGACCCTGACAGTCGCTGGATTGAGGTCGTGCCAGATCCAGATGACACCAGCGTTTCTGCACCTGAGCCAGGCCCTGCCCCTGTCGCAGACAAATACGACGGCGTCGACAACGAAGAAGATGTCGATCCCGACCTCGGCACGGGTAGAGATGAATGTGATCTTCACCACGCCTGCCTGAAGTGGCGCGAGAACGAAGTACAGACGTACAAGAGACTGCAAGACCTCCAGGGAGAATCAATCCCCAAGTTCTTCGCCAGTGTGTGCTTGCCACATACCAACACCGACACACCACCACAAATGTCCTCCTACCTAGATGTGGTGGGCATCCTGATAGAATACATTGACGGGTTCTGTCTTGAGGACATCGCAACCGAGGCAGATCGGTCCGAGTGGCAGGCTATCTGCCAGGATGCCGTGGACATTGTGAACAGCATCAGCGACCACGACGTGTTCAACCACGATGCACGGCCGTGGAACTTTTTGGTGAAGAAGCCACGGGATTCGAGCGGCCAGTTTCGGGTATATCAGATCGATTTTGCCAATACAAACTTCAGAGGCAATCTGTCAGCCAAAACCTGGTACAGACGCAAGGCTGGACATGACGAACAAGGCGCAGTGGGATTGATAATGCAAAAGATTCTCAAGGGCGGTTTCAGCTACACGCCAGCATTCCGATACTCCCACGACGGAGTAGATGCCAAATTGGCATCGCTGAGGATCAACTGATTGACACTTCACCTATGAAAAACGTCGAAACACGTCATTCTTTGAATTTTTGAAACCTAGCACACTCTTTATTTTTGTATCCCCTCTCCTGTGTACTACTATTGTTAGTTTTTTTCCTTGGCAGATCTCGTTCCACGATCGCCCTGCCTTAGTTATAATCCACCCTTTCATCTGGAGGTTGTGCCTTTCGTCTTTCCCCATTCTTCTGTTATATTCCTGTCATTTCCCTTTGCCATACCCTACCCCTCTTTGACTGCCTTCGCTGCGTTTCTTCTCACATCTCCATGGGGAGTGCCTGCATGTGTGTTTTCAGATCTTGCACCATGCGCTCCAGCTTGGCAGGAAAGCACCGATCAGAGACATCGAGCATGTCCTTGTTGATGTGGTGGTTGCAAAAGGAGACAAAATGGACGCGCCCCATCTCCTCTAGAATATTGTCACGGTGAACGACTGGATCCAAAGTATCGTGAGCCAGACCAAGCCCCATGTCCGAAGTGATGGTCGGAATGTAGGGGTAGAGCAAGTCTGTGAAAAGACACATGAATTCTTGGTGATACATCCCGTACGGAACCAAGGCCTCCTGAAAACCATACTGGGCACCGGCTGGGTCCATGATCCACTTCTTGGGGATGCCGTCTTCGGTCTTTCGCTGGCAGACCACAATCACGCAATGCTCCGAATTGTCCACATTGGGCCCGGGCAGGAACTTGGTCGGCAGCGGCCGCCACCCGATCCGGACGGTGGTCCATTCTGGATCCGGGTCCAGGTCTGTAAGAGCAGAAACATCGTTAGCGAGCGGGTATGCCCACGGACTGGTTGGTTCTGCCCTATTGTTTGCCACAGCCTACCTTCGAGCAACTTTCGAACCAAGGGACGGAGAGTAGACATGGCCTGGGGGGACGTGTCGCGAGCCAGTGCGGCTTCCTTGTAGGACATGTTGTCGGTGACGTCGTTGGGGAAGAGGAAGCGCATAGCCTTCTCGTTGCGTTCGTTGTGGTGGATATTGAGAAACCCGCGATGGAATTCCACCTTGGTAACGTCCAAGTCATAGAACGCCTCGCGATAGGCGAGGAAGGCAAACTTTACAATCTGGGCGACTCGGAGGATCTTCTTGCGGCCAGCCATGTCGTGGCAGTGTTTCTTGTGGTTGGGCCAGTCTTTCGTCTGGCAGTCCTTGTTGCAGTACGCAATAGTCGCCGCGTCGCCAGGCGTGTACTCGGGTGCATTATTGCAACCGTTGCAAGCCAGCGTTGTGTCTGCACCACAATGGGCGCACTTTCCAGAAGCCATGTTGACGGAGAATGATAAATTTAACAAATCGTTCTTGGTCTTTTGTCGGAAGTGGTCTGTTTCTTGGTGTGGGTGGTTTGAAGGAAGTGGCTGCGAGAGTGAAGTTTGAAGGAAGGACGGAATGCGGGTTTGTATAGAAAAAAAAATTTTCTGAAATTTATTTCCGGCCTCTGTTTGAGAGTTGAACGATCTGATATACAGGTGAATGTAAGGTGAAACCAACTGGGGCTTCTCTTTTTTTTTTTGTCCACAGAGTTGCTCGTTTGGGGGCGCCTGTTTGCTCACAGCCCAATTTTGAAGCACGAATAGCTCGTCACAAGTCCAAAAACTACTCCCAACCATGAAGCACAAGCTTGCTGACTCTATCGGCTAGAGATATAGATGAAGGCTACTCGGACTATGCCATCACATACATCCCAGCTGCAAATCACCGGTGTCGTCCCGTTCCATTCGTCGCTCTCAACCGAATCGACCAGAAAAGCAGCAACATATGCCATGGATATAGTAGTATTCTTGACTTCCCTTTTGTCTGAGTCTGCATGACAGCGGGCCGAACAAGCACCCAGTCCAGGTTGCTCTTTATGGAGGTTCTTTGGCCTCTTCGTGATCGGCATAGGGATGTCGCTTGCTCTTGGTGAATTTGACGCTTATTGGGCTCCCTTTTTCCCGCTGATAAATTTATAGGATCTTTCTATGTTGGCCACCGTAAACTGAACGCGGGGCTGACGACGTAGCCGAGCCAGAACGCCACATGAATCGTCTCCAGCACTTATATTCAGACGTGGATAGTCAATTGGAAAGCCTTGTGCCCTTCCGATTTTCTTTACTGTCGGTTCTCGTCTTCAGAAGCCCGCTTGAATTTGACATTCGGCCAAGATGCCCCCACATCTCGCGAGAGTGTCCTATGCTTGGCTGAACGATCCGGAGAGCAGCATACTCTGCTAATCTGGATGAACCGTATCGTCTTCCCAGAGAAAGATGCGTCTGGAATCTGGATTCCAGAACCGGCATATTTGAGGGGTTGTGTTGATGATGCAGCGTGTCTGCCTTGGCACGGAGCTATGCCTAAAGCGGAGAACAGCAAAAGCAAGGCGTTTTCGAGCCGGGGTTCTTCATATACAACATCACTAACCCTCCAGGTCTCCGCATCTGCCTACGCCCTTGCTGTCAACATAACAATCAATTTGAAATCAATGGCAGCTCTCTTCGCCTGGGGCAACGTGCCCAACTCATTCGTAGTGGCAAAAGGGTCCCTATTAGACTAGTAAGTTGCAACCTCCCATCGCCAGAACAGGCCTTCGCAGTTTTCTAAAAAGAAATAGCCAAAACTTGCCATCTGACTATGAAGGAAAGTTCAAGTCTTTCGAGTGGAATGCCATGCAGTTGAAGTCTTTTCACACTGGCCCAAATGGCTACCACTGGGCAATGACCCCGAACAACCAATGTAAGGCTACCCCTGTTAGTTGTCCACGGCAACCCTCGACTGACGCGCATCGACGAAATGACTAGGGTCAGCCCGCGGTCCCCACGACATGGTCCCATTCCTTTCGACACAGCTGATCACGGTTGCCGCGGGTCTCGCTCAACCCGGCCGTGGACGAGCGGTCTTTGTGGCCTTTGCCCCAAACGGCGTCGGCTGGTTCGTGCGCTACACCACCAATGTGTGTATATGGGGTCCGGAGCTCTCTTCGTTGCCCTCGACCTTTCAATCCCTGGTCCGGGAACTCGAGAAAGACCATCCCCGGAAGGATGAGTGCATTGACTTTGTTGCGTTCGGGCTCCACGACATATTGCTGGTCCGGTATGAGAACGGAAATTCACAGATGCTACTACCCCAGAACCCGGCCATGCGGAGCCAAATATCGGCAGAGCTTATCCAGGAAGTTGAACAGCGGTTGCAGGCGGGCTGGACCCTGGGGAATCGCACGACGCTCTGCTGGTTCGACACCCAGCGCTGGTTCATTGAGTGGAGACGTGGGAGCATGTCCGAATTCAGCATTCGCATGGGGACGGGAGAAACTGCAGAGGGAGACTTTGCGCGGGTTCAAAGAGTGCTGTCTGGAGTGGGAAACGATGCCGGTCGAGTGGCAAATGCACAGGCTGCCCAACTGGTGAGTCTACAAACGCTAGTTGAATGCCGCGGAAACACCTACTGACAATCGCAGGTCGCCGCGAACTCGGCCTTTTCTCAGCAACTCCATCTCGGCAGGATTCTGTAGAATCTACGCTCCGTTAGTTTGATCTAAGCAGTTATATTTTCACGTTTTTGCGGCTTTTGACAGTACATCACCAACAAAATTCTGTCCGCGAGCATGTCCTGCAAAGTGGACGACGATGCTGTAGTGGAAAGGAATTGTTTAGAGTAAATAGACGCTGTGTCATTACTAAAGTGCCCGAGGATGTCGTCACAATCTAGCTCTGCATTCCATTGTTTTATTCCTCCAGAAGCATACCAACCCTGCCTTTTTTTCTGTTCCCGACACTCAGGAAAAGACAAAACTTTCTCCGTGTGTTGTCACCGGCAAGGGGGGGGGGGGGGGGGGGGAGCAAAATACCTCACATGAGTCTCTTGGCACTCGTCATGGAATCTGGGTTCGTATCTAAATAACTAACCGGGAATGTGATAGGCCACCAGAAACCCCTTTACCGAACCCCTTCACCGATAGTGCAGCGTTATCGTTAACCGTTGAAGACGGTAGCAGTACGGTTGTGTTCAAATTAAAAAGGACTTCTGGATCGACGATCATTTCTCATAGTCTTATTGCTGGTCATACACCTTCTAACAGGTTGCAGGCTCAAATATAGACGTGACAACCACTACACAGATTGCGCCTGCTACCATGGTCACTGGTTTTGAGGTTTTGTTCGAGTCGGATAGAAAACTCCAGAACAGAGCCATCCTCAAGCTCTATAACCGCCGTTTTGCCGCAGGACTCAGAAAACGAGAAAGGATCCAGCCAGCAACAGACGTGTCCGAACGGCTCTACAAAGAATATGTTCTGACGGGTAGGGCAAAAAAAGCTCTTTGGAATTCTTGATGAGCCATTGAAGAACGAGACCAGTTCCAACAGATACCACCGAGACTTGAAGTCGAACGACACTTTGTGATGTTGAAAACTGGTATATTATGATGGGAGGAGATGATATGGCCCCCCGGCCCACCTCCTACATATTTTGTATCTCTTCTCAAAACACGAAAGATTCGAGCAATTAGTAGAGACAAATGCTCAAAATGGCAATGCATCTTTCTTGTCCAAAACGCCGGTACTCGCTCTATCAGCTTTTGCTCCCCTTGCAAAAACACCTTTTTATGCGCCCAAGTGAACAAGACAAATCAGACAGAGAGATTGGAAAGTAGGGGGAACCAAGGAAAACAGTGGAGAAATGGACAAGGAAGAGAACGCGGCGTGTGGAAAAGGGCAAATCACAAGTCGAAAAAAGTATAATCCAAGACGGCATTAGGCCACGCCAACCTCTGTCTTCCTGGCCTTGACGCTCTTCCACTCAATGAAAGCGGAGCCAATCACTGAGATCGCAGCCATAGCCGTGCTCACGACGAACGTCTTGCACAGGGCGTCGCTGTAGGCCAGCGTCACACCTGCGCGCATGGACTCTGGGATTTCCTTCTGGATGCTTGTGGCGCCGGTTGCCAGCACAAGGGCCGGGTTCAGGCCAGGCACCAACTTTTCCACATACGATATCAGGTGGTTGGTGAAAATGTTTTGCGAAATCGACACAAACAGGGCGCCACCAAGCGTCTGCAAGAAAACGAGAGCCGCAGTACCGGTGGGCACATCCTTGATGTCCAGAACCGTCTGCACTGCCATGAGTGGCTGCTGCAATCCCATGCCGAGGCCGACACCCGCAATGACTTGGTAGCCAATCCAGATGCTGTGGCTGCTATCCGGCTTGAAGGTGGAAATGAGACCATAGCCAACGGACATGAGGATGGTCGAGGCGATGATGAAGGGCGAATAGTAGCCGAGAATGGTAACGAGGACGCCGGCAATGAGCGAGACGACCACAAGCGAAATAAGCATGGGCAGGTTCATCAGACCCGACTTGACAGCGGACGCGCCCTTGACGGCCTGGAACCAGATAGGTAGGTAGTAGATGGACGACAGGAAGGCCGCGCCGGCGCTAAAGGAGAAAAAGCAACCCGACCACACGGACCGTTGGCGCATGATGCGCGGCGGGACAGTGGCAAGGTCCTGCTGCCGGTGCTGCACATAGAGGAAGGCGATGATGAGCACGCCAAAGATTACAAGCAGGGCGATGATGCGGCCGCTCTTCCAGGCGTAGGTGGTGCCGCCCCACTGCAGAGCGAGCAGAAGACAGATGATAGCGGGCATAAATAGGACGGTACCGACGGGATCGAACTGGATGAACTTGTCCTTCCAGGTCTCCGGCTCGGCGGGGCCCGCAGGGATTTCCGTAACGGGCCCGCCGCTGGCCTCGATGCGGGCGTTTTCAGCTGCGGCGATCTGAGCGTTCATGTGTCTGCGGTCGGGGTCCGAAAAGAAGATGGCAATCACCACGATCGTGATAGCTCCAATAGGCCTGACCGGAAATGTTAGTCTCACATCAAGGAGATCTTTTTTTTTTCTCATAATGGTGGTCTCAAGATAGCCAAACAGACAAGCTGTTGCTCCTCGAGACTGGGATATGAAACCACTATATTGAGGGGGGAAGCCTCGAATGAAAAGCACGACAATCAAAAACAGTCTTGTTGCACAGCCGATCAAGTGATGAAAACTGCTGCACTTCCACTTACAAATTGATATAGAAGCACCACCGCCAGGTGACCTTGTCAGTGAAGACGCCACCGAGAAGGGGGCCAGCGACGGAGGCGATGCCGTACATGGAGGCGATGATGCCAGTGTATATAGGCCGCTTTGTGAGGGGGACAGAATACGCCAAAATGACGAGGGCACCGGAGAAAATGCCAGCCGAACCCAAGCCGGCCACGGCACGGCCAATGATGAGAGTGACAGAGTTGTGGGCGACGCCGCAAACGAGGGAGCCGACCTCGAAGATGCCGATGGCGATGAGATAGATCCACTTGATGCTGAAGAAGGAGTAGAACTTGCCGAATTGGAGCTGGAGGGAGGCGGTGGTAAGGAGGTACGCTGGAATGTTAGCTACGAACGACGAGCGCACAACGAAGGACAAACGAGATGAGGCGTGAGTGAGGACCAAAGTGACGTGGCGAACAAAATAGCGAGGAAGCAAAATAAAAAATAAAAGAAGAAAAATAGGAAGAAACCTTACCACTGCCGTACCAGCCTACATCGTCGAGGCTGTGGAACTGGTCCGTGATCTTGGGAATGGCCGTGGCAATGATGGAGTTGTCGAGGGCCATGAGAAAGACACTGAGGCACAGGGCAAGCACGATGACGACGAGCCGGAAGCCCTCCGGGTAGGCCGCGCCGTCTTCGCGGGTGGTGGTCTTCTGCAGCTGGAGCGACTCGGGCGACTGGGACTTGCCCGTCGCGATTCTCTGGAGGACGCCGGCATGGGTGATTTCTCTCTCGCCAGTAGAGGCTTCGGCCGCGGCGGCCTCGCTCTTTGACTCTGCTGCTTCTTCCGGCTTGGCGTCTACCACCTCCACGCCGTCGACGTCACTGCTGGAGGACGCCGTGGCCGGCAGCCGGGCCTTCTCATCGTCGGCAGTGTTGTGCTCCAGACTGATGCGGCTCGGTGCCAGTGTGGGCGAAGCATCGCCGCTGGTTGCTGGTGGCTGGAGACTGGTGTTTGCCATTGGGAGGGGTGCCGGGATGGTCGTGATAACTCAGAATCTGGCGATGCGGGGGAGAAAAAAGAAAATAGGGAAATTAAATAATTTAAAAAAAAATAAACGAAGAAAAAAGAAAAGCGGAGAGAAAAAAAGTGCGGGAAGAACCAAAAGGGCAGGCGCAAAACAAGGAAAGAGCCACTCTCTCAAATACCAGGCAGTCGTCGTCTGAAGTCGTCGTGCGTACACAATACCGCCGGGTTGGACAGACGTGTGTACGATTAGCTTGTGATCGGAAAGGAAAGTACGACCGAGGGGACGGATAGTTGCGCTGGCAGGAAGCGGAACTACTCTTTATTTCAATGACAACAAAGACAGGAAGATGTGTCCTGCACAACAGATGGCCACCGAAACACAAAAGTATGGACAGGGCGGTCTGGTCGGAGAGGGGGTGTCGGCTGCGAGGAGACTTAAATAAAAAAAATAAAAGAACAAACCAAGCAACTAAATTATGATTGTGGCCACACGGAGGTGTCAACAACGGTTGTTGGGGTGGTCGAACCTGTCTTGAGCACATGCATGGGACGTCTACCCTATTAACTACTGGGGGGACGACAGGGATCAGACCAGACGGGCTTAGACCAGAACGGGCGCCCATGCGCATCAGGGGGGGGTCACGACACATTTCGCATCTCGCGCGCTGCGCGCCCGCGTAGTCGAACAGACGCAGTGCTGGTCCGTCCACCGGTATTGGGGCCTGGTCTTTTTTTTATCCCGGGGTGTCTCTTCAATCTCCTCTGCTTATGGGGGGGGGCCCGAATGGTTCACAGGAGAAGGACGTTACCACAGAGGATCCAAGGTCCGTTAAGCTGTGATTGTCGGGGGCCACGACGAGGACCAGCCGTGACGAAAAGAACGCAGGCGAGAAATAGGAGAACAGACGCCAAAGTAGAGTTGGGCTGGGGTCTTCAATGCAGCCAAGGGGCTAATGGTGAACTAGTCACTAAGTACGTAGTCGAGGAGGGTTGGTCCGTCCTGGGTGCAGTGGAAGGTGTACAGAGTATCTGAGCGGGTGGTTTGCAGGCAGAGTATACCCCACACTTGCATATCACTATGCTTCATACTGGGTGGGCTTTGCGTTTGTATTCATCTGCCGGTTGTGTCTGTTCCCGGCCTTGTTGTTTGCTTTCTTGCTCTGCTTGTATCATTCTGCTGTGTCCGTTGTCTTCGGTCATGGCTGATGTGTCGCGCCAGCTGCAACTCTCTTACCAGGCCAAAAACAAAAAAATAAATAAATAAATAATAAGATAAAAACACAGCCGCCACCCCCTTACCTGTGGCCACCGCGTTACAGATACACAAAAGAGCGTACTTGGCTAACTAATTTGGCTGCCCAGAGCAGACACTATCTCGGAGGTCATTCGATGCGCGATGTGACGCACCGCCCTACGCCCTGTAAACAGCTGGACGGAAAACTCGCGCTGGGCTTATTTCCTTTTTTTGGCTCCCGCATTTTACCCCATTTTGCTGTGCTTCGTGGTCTCGTTTATTGGTTTGTCTGCTATTGGCCTGGGTTCGCTCATTACACCAATCGGGACGCCTCTTGGCTGTCTCGCCCCGTCTTGCCTGTGTTCTTCCTCTTTCTTTTCGTGCCGTGGGTTCGCCCGATCTGACACAAGTCTTCGGGTTTTGCACTCCCCCCTTGGATGCCCCCTTTGTCATGAGATTTTCTCTCCTTCTCAGCGAACCCGCCGCAGCTCTGATCCGTAACACTACTTTGGTGTTCTTGTATTCTTGTTTCCCTCTCTTCGGGTCTCGCAAATAAAGTAAGCGTGTACGCCATAAAAGTGATCCTCACACAAACGCAATGGACTGCCAGCCGTGCCGTGCTTACCAGAGGTGCGTGCGAGAGGTGCGTACCAGTCCGTTGCAACCACACAAAGCATCGGGGTCTCGGGCGGCTGCGATGCTCCGACAGAGAGGGCTGGCAGATGGCTGACAAAGAAACGGTCGAGTTGTTTCGTCTGTGCTCCGATCATAAGAGCTCGTCTGCCTGGCCTCGCCACAGATGGTAGGCAGGCAACGCAAAAGTCCCGCTTGAGGGGGGAGTTACAGGTATTATCCCACTTATTCCACTGGAAGGGCACAATGGCAGGCACAGGCCGGCTTCCCCGAGTTGAATAGCGGGGATAGTAACCAAAAGGCCGGCGTTCGGGCCTTCCTTTTCACCCCGAGATCTCCCAGCACCAAGACAAGGCGGCCGGCCACTAAGCGAGACCGCTTATTACATAGTATTTCCACTTCGTATTCGGACAGCTTATTTTATCGTCGCTTGTGGGAACGCCAGAATGCGACAGCTAAAGGCTCTTTCTTGTGCGATCGTTCTCTTATTAAAGGACTTGGGCGTGGAAAGAATGCGTGTACTTTTTGTCAAATTAGCGGTCTGCAACGACCTGTGATGGCCTATCATGGCTCTGTGGCCGTTGAGACTAGGGTAAGAAAAAAAAATCCTGTTGGTTGTGCCGTGCAACTGGCCCAAGCGCTTAGCCACCCCTTTCCTATTAACAACCCATGTCCGGAACGTTGGGTTGGATACGGTTTGTTTCTGTCCCTGCTCTTACAGTGCTGCCCTGTGTATCGTCCGTATTGTCCGCTGCGGACTTGCATTCTTCGCTGCGGAGTTGCATTCTTGGTAAGACGTGTCTTTTTTTTTTTTTTTGTTGGTCTTGCCTTGCCAAGGTCGAACATTGGCCAGACCTCGCCGTAAGATATGATTCTGCCAGTAATGGGAAACAAGTGCACATTGATTCTCCGACATTGGATAAAATATGTAGAATGATTTATATATAAGCTAAATACTAAATGAGAACAGATATTATGTGGTTCACCAATACTAATACTAAACAATAAGATAAAAAGTTGTGAAAAAAAAAAAAGGAAAACTAAGATGTTTGTGCGTGTGTGTTTTTTGTCCTCTCTTGTGAGAGTTCGTTTCTTTCTTTGTGTTTTAGTCATCTGGTCGTTGCTTAGAAAAGGAAAAGAGGAAAGAGTCGGAAGCGGTTTGCGGTCCACGAGCTAGCATGACCAACATCCCCCGCCTTCCTAGAGTCATGTCCATGTTGTTTTTCCGATTTTTGTATGTGTGTTCCGAATGCACGAACTTCTTGGTTTCTTTTCGTTTGTTTCGTTTGTTTCCTTTTGCCCCTTTGTGCTCCACCAGTACCTTCTAGTGCATGCATGTGTGTTTCCCGATCATCAAATATATGTTTGTTTCCCATCTCTTAGGTGGAGGCCGTTCATCGTGTCGTAAACATATTCCACCTCCCGGAAATAGAGAAAGTAGGGAGGCGAATCCGACAAAGGAAATAGGTAATAAAAAAAAAAAAAAAGCAAAACGCCTCATAACAATCTCATCAAGAAAACCTCAGAAAAAAAGACAAGCCGATGAAAGGAAAAAGTGACCTCCTCAGTACACCGTGCTGTTCTGCACCAGGTTGCCGTCGCTGCCGGCGGTCAGATCGCAGTCGTTCAGCGTGACCGACTGCGCGGCCACCTTGGTGCCCTTGACGTTGGTCAGCTCGGCACCCTGGACAGCCACGCTCGAGAGGGTGCTGTCGGCAATGGTCACGTTCTGCAGTTGCGAGTCGATCAGAGTCGAGTTCAGAATAGTACCACCGGTCAACTTGATATTGGTCAGCTTCGAGTCTGAGCCCACATTGACGTTGACCAGCGTGCTGTCCTTGACCTGGGCTCCCACCAGCTTGACGCCCACCAGCAAGCAGTCTGAAATCGCAGTGCTCGACACGGTCTGGCTGACAATGACACAGGCCGAGGTCGTGATGCAGGCAACAGACGTGCCAGCAGCAGGGGTGGGGATGCACGAGTAGCAGCCAGCAGCGGCCGGGACACACGACGAGGCAGGCGGTGCCGTGGTAACCGGCGTAGCGGGAACCGTGGTTGTGCCAGGAACCGGAGTCGTGGACGGAGTGTACGGGTACGTGGGGTACATGGTGGTCGGCGGGATGGTAGAAACCACCGTGGTGCCCGGCTGACCAGGGGTGCTGATGATCGTGGTGACAACCTGGGGCGTGGTGGGAGCCGAGTTGGGGGGAGCAGTGGCCGGGGTGGTCTCCGGAGTGGTGCCAGGGTAGGTGGCCGGGGCAGTAGTCTCCGAGGTGACTGGAGTCGTACCCGGGACGGTTCCAGGAGTGCCAGGAGTAGTGCCAGGAGTAGTGCCAGGAGTAGTGCCAGGAGTAGTGCCAGGAGTGGTCGCGGGTGTGGTAGCCGGCGTGGGAGTCACAACGACCGAGGTGGACACCGTGACCGGAGTCGAGTAAGTCAGGGTCGAGCTGTACACCGTGCCAGACGAGCTGAAGGTGGAGCAGGACGTGGTGACCTCGTATGTCGTGTAGTGCGTGACAGTCGTGACGGGAGTGGCAGGCGTGGTGGCCGGGGTCTCTGGCGTAGTGGCTGGCGTGCCCGGAGTGGTGGCCGGGGTAGTCTCTGGAGTGGTGGCCGGGGTCGGGGTCACAACAACCGAGGTGGACACAGTCACCGGCGTAGAGTACGTCAGGGTCGAGCTGTAGATCGTGCCAGACGAGCTGAAAGTTGAGCAAGACGTAGTGGTCTCATACGTGGTGTAGTGTGTGACTGTGGTGACGGGCGTGACCGGAGTGGTGGCTGGAGACGTCTCCGGAGTGGTAGCCGGAGTGGCCGGAGTCGTCGCAGGGGTAGTCTCCGGAGTGGTGGCCGGGGTGGTAGCCGGAGTGGTGGCCGGGGTAGTCTCTGGAGTAGTAGCCGGTGTGGCCGGAGTCGTCGCAGGGGTAGTCTCCGGAGTGGTGGCCGGGGTGGTAGCCGGAGTGGTCGGCGTGTACGTCACAGGCGTAGACAGCGGCGTGGTGTAGGTCGAGGTGGCCGTGTAGGTGGTGCCGCTGGACGTGAACGTCGAGCACGTGGTCGTCTCCGTGGCAGTGATGACCGTAACCACGCTAGTAGTGCTGCCGACAGTCACGGTGGACTCGGAGCAGTGCGCGCAGGTGACGGTGCCCGTGCTGGTGGAGGTGATGGTGACAACCGAGGGCGACGGCGTGGTGTAGATCGTGGGGGTGACCAGAGGCGTGGTGTACGTCGAGGTCGACGTGTACACGGTGCCGCTTGACGTGAAGGTGCTGCACGTGGTGGTCTCGGTGGCAGTCACAATGGACACGACGCTGGTGGTGCTGCCCAGAGTCACAGTCGAGGCCGTGCACAGGTGGCAGGTCTCGGTGATGCTCGAGGTAATGGTGACCACGACAGGAGTGCTCGGGGTCGTGCTGACCACGACAGGAGTGCTCGGGGTCGTGCTGACCACGACAGGAGTGCTCGGGGTCGTGCTGACCACGACAGGAGTGCTCGGGGTCGTGCTGACCACGACAGGAGTGCTCGGGGTCGTGCTGACCACGACAGGAGTGCTCGGGGTCGTGCTGACCACGACAGGAGTGCTCGGGGTCGTGCTGACCAGGATAGGAGTGCTCGGGGTAGTCGTGACCGTGACAGGCGTCGACAGCGGCGTCGTGTACGTCGACGTCGACGTGTACGTGGTGCCACTGGACGTGAAGGTGCTGCAGCTGGTAGTCACGGTCGCCGTGGACACGGTCACAACAGACGTGGTGCTGCCCACAGTGACAGTCGACTTGGTGCAGAGGTGGCAGGTCTCAGTGGCCGTCGAAGTCGTCACCACCGTGTAGGTAGTGGGAGTGACGGTGACCGGAGTCGACAGAGGCGTCGTGTACGTCGAGGTGGACGTGTACGTGGTGCCGCTGGTCGTGACAGTGGAGCAGCTCGTGGTGACGGTAGCCGTCGAGACAGTGACCACAGTGGTGCTGCTGCCGGATGTGACCGTGGAAGTGGTGCACAGGTGGCAGGTCTCAGTGATCGTGCTCGTAACCACGACCGGTGTAGTCGGGACCACGGGAGTCGTCGCAGGAGTCGTAGTGCTGTTGGAGTACGGCACAGTGCTCTTGGAGAGGGTCGTGGTCGGGTAGACCGGGGTGGTCACGGGCGTGGTGGGAGTCACCGGGGTGGTGCTAGACACGACTGTGGTGTTGGTGGTCGGGTAGACCGGGGTGGTGGAGCTGACCACAGTGGTCGGGTACACCGGGGTCGAGACCGGCGTGCTCGAGGTCACCGTCACGGGCGTGGACAGAGGCGTGGTGTACGTCGACGTCGACGTGTACGTGGTGCCGCTGGAAGTGAAGGTCGAGCAGCTCGTTGTCACTGTCGCTGTGGAGATGGTGACGACAGAAGTGCTGCTGCCAGAGGTGACGGTGGACTTCGTGCACAGGTGGCAGGTCTCGGTGCTGGTGACAGTAGTGACTGGCGTGGTAGGAGTCACCGGAGTAGTCGGGGTCACCGGGGTGGTCGACACGACCGTGGTGGCGTTGCTCGTCGGGTAAATTGGGGTGGTAGCAGGAGTCGACGACGGCACCGAGTAGGTCGAGGTGGACACAGTCACCGGGGTAGA
>PCDI01000001.1:5141482-5341428 GCA_002778195.1 Raffaelea ambrosiae | reverse complement strand
GAGACCGGCGAGCTGGGGGTCGACGATGACTCAGGAGTGGAGTACGTGCTCAACGGAACCGTCGGGCTGGTCGTGGGGTACTTGGGAGTCGACACTGGGGAGCTCGGGGTCGACGAAGACTCGGGAGTGCTGTAGGTGCTCAGCGGGACAGTCGGCGAAGTCGTCGGGTACTTCGGCGTGGAGACCGGCGAGCTGGGGGTCGACGAAGACTCAGGAGTCGAGTACGTGCTCAGCGGGATGCTCGGCGAAGTAGTGGGATACTTGGGAGTGGAAGCCGGAGAGCTCGGGGTCGACGAAGACTCGGGAGTGGAGTAAGTGCTGAGCGGCACAGTCGGCGAAGTCGTCGGGTACTTGGGCGTGGAAGCCGGAGAACTGGGCACAGACGAGGACGACGACGAAGCCGGAGTGCTGTAGGTGCTCAAAGGCACCGTCGGGCTGCTGCTACTGGTCGTGGGGTACTGGGGAATGCTGTACGACGGAGTCGACGTTGGCGACGACGGAACGGTCGTGGTGTAGATGGTACCGCTCGACGAGTACGTCGACGTGGAGCAGGGCACAGTGTAAGTGACGGTGTACGTGTAGGTGGTGCCGCTCGACGAGAACGTGCTCGTGGAGCAGGTCGTCGTCATAGACACGGAAGAGCTGGTGAGGGGCGTCGAAGAAGACACTCCCGTGCTCAGAGGCACACTGCTGCTGCTGCTCGGCACAGAGTAGCCAGGAGTCGACGTGACGCCCGTGCTCAGCGGCACACTCGACGAAGTAGTGGGATACTTCGGAGTCGAGACCGGAGTGCTCGTGGAGTCCGTGCTCGGGCCAGTGCTCAGCGGCACGCTGCTGGTGCTGCTGCTGGTGGCCGGAGTCGAGTACCCCAGCGGAGGCGAGTAGGTCGAGGAAGACGACGAGCTCGACGAGGGGGTAGAGTATGCAGGGGTAGTAGAAGATGTGGTCGGCGCCGTGCTCAGGGGCACCGAGTAGCCGGGGATGGAAGAGGAAGAGGATGTGCCCGGCACTGAGTAGGCCGGCGTGCTGCTCGAGCTGGAGCTGGTCAAGCTGGAGCTCGATGACGACGACGAGGTCGTCGTGGCGTTGCCATATGAAGGTGTGGTTGTCTCGCCGTACCAACGCGGCATCCGCTGGAAGGGACTGGCCGTGACAGAGCCGACGGCCAGTGACCCGAGGGCCAGGTAGGTAGACAACTGCATGGCGATGATGTTCTCTCTCTGGTTGGGGGGGGGTATCAGGGGGTCAAGCGAAGGACAAGAACGAACGAAGAGGGGAAGAGGGTGAACGAGAGGTGAAGAGAACCCAAGTCTCTTTTGTCTGACTGGCTCAACACACTTATGAGAGCGAGAGGACTGGGGAGAGAAGAGAAGATGAAGAAAGGATGGTCGAGAAGGAACTCATGCATGGTTGGTGCATGGCATATCAAATGCTCTTATAGCAAATTCTCCTGAACGGGGCAGCAGCTTGGGACAGGAGTGGAGGAGGTGGGATGCAGCTGCAAAACCGGATGGCCAGTCGAGGAGACCCGGTTGTGGCCACTGGAAATGAACCAGGGTCAGGTCGAGCTTGGAAAGCTTCGGCGAGGCCCAGATGGAGACCACGGAGACCCATGGTGATAGTCGAGGCCGAAAAGGGAAACTGGCAAATGGCAAAAGGGACCGTGGAAATACAGAGACACTACACGGAAACTACACAGAAACACACGGAAGAACAAATAACAAGCAAGGAACAACAAGGATGCAGACACAAACGAGGTGGCCGCATAATCCACCCACACATGCATCTCGACTGACCCCGTTCGTGTCGACGACCAGGGTAGTGGTCGTGGTGCATCCGCACCGGGGTGTGGATAATAGGAGTGTGCATGGGATGGGATGGGATGCGATGCGATAGTATGGATGAGTGGGCTGGTTGTGGATGGTTGGCTGGGGATATCAGGCAATGCGAGAAGAGCCCAAAGAGGAAAGAGGCAAACTGGGGAACAAGATATTGGCCAGCATACAATGGAAAGGAACGTGCGAACAGCCTGTGCGGCTTACAGAGTTGTGGAAAACGAGCAAAAAAAAGAAGACTGGGAACTGCAAAAGACCTGCAAAAGACCTGCAGTTCGCGCCGCATTGCTTTTTTGGCAGGTCTTGGCGCGCGCCAGGCAAGGGGCAAGACACAGAAGGCCACCGAGCAAAAGCCCACCAAAAGGCCACCACAAACCTGAACAGCGTGTCTGGACACACAAAATAGGCCCCAGTGCAGACCTAGTTCGACACTGGTAGTCCCAAATGCAAAGCCACCATTGTCGTCGGCGCCTGCGTGTCGCTATTGCGTGAGCACGTCGTCCAGGGCGACGCGCCAGCCACGGGTTTTTTGGGGGGTTTTTTTACTGGGGTGTAAGTCGTCGTTTGTTTGTTTTGTGTTTTAGTCTATTGGCCGTTGATAGGCTCACAGCGACCCATGGCGGTCCAGCTCCTTTGTTTTTGTGTGTGTACTTTTTTGACGTTGCTGGTCTGTCACTGCTTTGACGCCGGTGTTGCCCATGCCAGACGATTTGCCCTGAAAGGGGGGCCAACCATACATGTCAGAGCAGACACATGATTGGCCAGGGTGGGGATACCAGCCCGGAGATTTTGCCATTGGCTGAGTAAGTCGTGGAAATGGGCCAGCAAATCCTCCGGGCACTACCGTGGAGAGACACAGTCTCACACGGCCGGGAAGCCTCGCCGCAGGTATGTGACGGTGGGCTGGTGGGAAGAAGGTCAGCGGTGAGTAGGCGAAAGAGATGCAGAGAGCACAGACGGCAGTGGGCACAGAGAAAGCAGAGAAAGCAGATGGCCGGGGTCGACTCACCTCACTGTGTCCTCGTTAGCGGGCAAAAAGCTCGTATCGCCCAAAGAGCGGGTCCTCTTCAGAGCTTTGCTGGGCGACAGTTGGGCTCTAGCGCAGAAAAAACCCGGCTGGGTCGTGCCTAAACGAGGGCAGGTGGTGGAGGGGCAGGGCGAACCGTCGCCGGCGAGCAAGCTCCACGGCCAGGGAGACCCAGCGAGCGAGTGGCTGGCAGCGGGCCGCTGGGAGGATCCTCCGTTTTTGGTGGTGGTTTGCGAGGGTGTAGCGTGTTTGGCGGTCGTTTTCTTTGGTGGTGAGAATACTCGTAACACACAAAAAAAAAGCGTGGGAGACAAAATGTGGGAGACAAAATGTGGGACGCCGGGTTTTCGGTGGACTTTCCTTCCCACCTTCCAATGGACAGGCCAATTCTTTTTTTGGAGCAGGGAAGGTGCGATCTTGGTTCCGTGCCTTCCCCGTGTATCCCTGTGCCTGGCCTGTGCCTGCCCGAATTGCATGGAAATGCCTGCTTGCCATGCACGCACGCAGTGGTTGCATGCAACGGCCAGGTATCCTGCCACCCGAAACGCTGCGCAGAATACATTCTAGTCAAAGAGTCATGACGAGTGCTGGTACATCGTGACTTCCTTCCTTGTCAACGTCTACGGTGTGTCCTACGGCGAACCATGCTTTGCAGGATTGGTTCTTCGCAGCTGTCATCCCATTGTCAGACAACGTTGACGAGCCATGCACTGCACATGCAGCTTTGAACGTTGTTTTTTTTCTTGCATCTGGAAGAACCAGCTGACGGACGGCTGATTCCCAGCTGGGGCGATGGCTGATAACCGCCCAGACGAGGCGAGACGCCCATGGGCAAGGAGACGGCGGCAAGCAAAATGAAAGGGACTTCAGCAGAAGAGGCGTACGCAATACAAAGGCCATCGGCGCTACGAGACACGAGCTGAAGGAGAAAGTAAGGAGAAAAAGAAATAACAGGAAAAAGGCGGCCAGGGCAGAGGGCCATCCGGCCACGGGTGCACCCAGAGACATAAGCAGAAGGAGCCCGGAGAGGCGAAAAGGAAGACCGAAAAGTCGAGAGGCAGCAGCGGAGGAAAGACGGTGATCGGCGTGCAAGGGGGTCTTGGGCACGTGAATACGCCTGCTCTGTGAGCACCTCCACGCTCGCACAGCGAGATTCTGCTTACATGAATCCCACGATACGGCCAACTCTGCAAGGAAATGCATCGACATCGACGCCCAGACCCTCGCAGACCGCTGGCTGGGAGGATCTCAAGGCCAAAATTCAAAATTCAAAAATAGAAATCGTCCTGTTCCATTTTTCTTCCTTTTGGGCCTCGTGTCCCTCACTGCCGAGGCCGCAGACTGTCTCTTTACGAAGCACTACTGCTGCACCTAAGACGATCGAAGCTTGCGATCTGGGTGTATTTTTTCGGGTGGACAAAGACACTACATGCAGGCACTTTAAGCTCTGAGTCAGAGACCTGGTAGAGAAATCCGAGGCGAAAAGGAGGGGGAAAAAAATCTATGGGAGAGCCACTACGGGACAAACAATGGTCCAGACGTGCAGAAGCGTGCAGAAGCGTGCATCCTTCTCTCGCATTACGGTATGAAAGAGGGTCGTTCCCAATATACGGGTGGACGGTCACCGCATCACAGCTCTTGTTACAGTGGTCTGGCAGCACCCGGCCTCCTCGTATTGCGGGCGCAGCGTGCTGCAGGTCGCCTCACCCACTGCTCCCATACGAAGCGCACCAGCTGGAAGCTGCATTAGTGAGGGGCAAAAACGAGAGGCCGGTCGAGTGTGTAGTTATGTAATCAAGAGTCGAGAGATACTGAGGACCTGCCAGAACTCCCACGAGTCCTCCCCCCCACCACCACCACCACCACCACCACGCTCTACGTCCGTGCTGCCCATGCAGCCCGTGTTTTAAGCTGTTCGTATTTTTAGAAAGACCAGTGGTGTGGTTGGTTAGGCTTGTTAGCTGCGATGGGTCGTCTGGTTTTGCCATGGCTGCCTATTGGCCGTTGATGGTCCATGGGCTGTCCACTCCCTGCCCACGCCCTTGTCCGGTGGTATTCCTTTTCTTTTTCCGGGGCCTTCTCAACCTCTCGTTTCTGGTCTCCCGGCAGTCTTCCTGACAAGCCCACTTTGTGTCGCAAAAGCAAGCAAACCAGCACCAACCACCGAGTAGTTTTTGGTGGCCGGCCCCTACTTGCTTTTTTTGTTTTGTTTTGTTTTTTACCTTTTTGCTTTTTGCTTTTTGCTTTTGATTTTTCCGTGTGTGTGTGCGTGTCTCTGTCTGTTCGTATGCTTTTCGTTTCGATAAACACTTTTAGCTCAGCAAATGGTCTTCTCCCGAGTTTCTTGCTCTCGCCCAACCACCAGCTGAGCCGCCTCGTCTTTTCAAACCCCCTGTCAAATAGTCTGAACTTTGACCAAAAAGGGCAAAGGATCGTCAACCTGCCATCGGATGAAAAGGAAATGAAAGGATGATAAGGCGAGTCGCCGAGTGTCTGTCTCAATGGAAGTGGTTTTGCCCATGGTGCACTCCGACCATCGTAGACTTCCAGTAACAACGTGGTCGGTGGCAGACCACGCCAGAAAGAAAAAGAAACGTTTCAAGCCAACCGGGTGTCGTTCAGCTGGTAAAGATGATAGCGATACGCCATTATGGAATCGTAGCTGGGCGGGTAACGGCCAACCCCCCCAAGCAATTGAACATTATTTTTAAAAAGAAAAAATACTCTTACAAAATCGGAAAGCCAGAAAGAGACCGCTGTTCCATGTCGCGTTCTCAATGGCATGATACGCACACTTTGCTTGCTTTTTTTGTGTTATCTTTTTCCGTTTATTGCTGGCCCCTTCTTACTGGTCTTCTATTGTTCACCCGCATTGCCTCTGTTTCTCTATCTCTGCACGCCTTCGATAATACTTTTCTCGTGTTAAGTCTGCGACGTCATTCTGCAGAGCCGCCCAGCCAGCCAAATACGAGGAGCGTCCAATGGGCCAACAACCTGCATTCTGCATTGGCCTGATTCGTATCCTCGCTAACACGAATACCGACCCCAAGAACAGGCCCTTGCAACGTGTGCTGCCAACAGAATTGCTAGTTAATGGAAAAATGCTTGATCCGGCACGGTAGAAGAGCCTGAATTTTCACCGTGTTGCTTATTGTTTGTTTCCCGTATTGCTGTGCACACGCAAGCTATGAATATTACACGCAGGTTGATTTTGGCCAGGATGAGCCACGCAGGCCAGCGAGTTGGTTAAACACGCAACTACGATGACTCGTATACACAAGTCTAGTAACCCGTACGCGACCACCATTACATCCTACCAACCCACGAATTTTCATTGCGTTGTTCCCTATTACGCAGCAGAATACTATGTACACGCATCACTCATACACGCATGCGCAATATCGCCAGGGCTGAATTCTGTTCAATTTGTTTTCTCGGCTCCTCGGCCCACGCCGGGGCCACTTTATCAGGCCTCGCCTGTGTGTTGTCCAAGCTCCTGCTCGCCCGTGCTGACCCTTGCTTTCGTACCCATGTGCACCCATGTTCATCCGTACTCCGAACCAGGTTTTGGCTGATCTTGATCGCCGTGCCGCCCGCCCACTCACAGCTTGGTAAATGCAACATGGCCATAGAGTACTAACATAGTAGTACTCTGTATGAGAAAAAGGCTCATATGCTGGGGGGTCTTTTTTTTTCGCCTCCCGGCACGGTCGGCCGCCCAGCCCGTCACAACCACCTGAATAAGGCAACCAGGGCGTGTTAAAGTCAAAAGAGGAAATAATCCGTGTAATACAAAAACTGCCAGGCTGGGGAGTGTGCTTGTGTCTTACCATACACTAAAATATCCACCTCGTTTTTTGCCATGCGTTGATCCTTCGTGCAGTCTCGTTCATGCACGTCTGCTCGTAAAACAGATTTAGAGCGCACCAAGAAACACACACCATTTAGAAAACTACAAGTACAGTGACGGTCCCCCGCCATCTTTCATGGTTCGCGCCTTCCCCAATAGAGTCTCGCGCAAAGCCCCAAACCCGCCCTAACCCGATAAGGGCAAAAGAAAACACGATCATGGACAGTATCGACAACCCCCAACCTCTCTGCATCGGTTGTCTACCCTGTCTCACCAACCACCCTGAAGTTTCCCTGATAGAGCTGCACAGCAGTAGATGACCAGCATATGCAGGCGAGTGGACTTTTGCATCATGCAACATTTTGTCAACATCATATGCGTGTTGGGAGATAAATCCAAGAAAAAAAAAATATTTTATTGATAAATAATATTGAAACACGACTAAAATTCGAAAAAAAATTCACTAAAATGTGAAATCAAGGAAAATAAAACCCAAGTTGCAAAAGTCCGAGCCCCTGATAGTGAAGATTTTATATTTGAACAGCCGATCTCCCTCTTTCCAACCCGCCTCTTGGATTGTCCGTGATGCTCGCCAACTGGCTCATCGACTAACGTGGATTTTCCAGCCTACTTTGCCCAGTTATGCCCGGACTATCATGGATCTCGCCCCCCTGATAATGCACATAATCTATTACGTCAGACGGCATTTCACAATCTATGGTTTCAATTTTCATGCGTGGACGGCCGTTGGTGATGTTGATCGACCGGACTTCGACTCTCTCCAAGAAGTGAACTTTACATGCTCCCATCCCCGGACGCAGGGTGATGTTCTCCCTTCCTTGAACCAACGGCAGAACTGCAGAAATCTCTTTGACCACTGCAGAACCTGACGGTAGTAACCAGGCCATGTGATGACCGGTTGGAGAGCCGCACGATATTGTCGGGCTAAGCCTCCACCTCTTTCCAGACTGAGGCCTGTTCACTCCACGTTCACGATGTAAACCTCACGATGTAAAAGGGGAAAAAAAAAATCCGTAATCAGAAAAAAAAAAGTAGAGTTGTGTGGCAGCCATTCCATCGAGGCGCCTGGTTTGTGTTTCCTCTTTTCATTTTTATGGTCTTTTGGTCAATGTAGAAAACGACAACAAAGGACATTGTAAACCGCCACTCCCCAGTTCTCCATGCTCCTTTGCCATGCACGAACTCGAAACAAACACATTACACTTCATACAATTACAATTCCCAGAGACATGACGGCCTTTCGTAAAGAAGAGGATGGACCAGAGACCAAAAGAAGAAAGAAAAAAGACAAGAACAAAAAAAACAAAAACAAAAAAAACCCATGACAACTAATAAAACAGAAGCAGGAAGACAAAAAGACGAAAAGAACGCCGCCCATGATACATGTATATGCCTAGCCAAATTTGCTTCTTCCGTTTCCCATTCTTTATTTTTTCCTCGTTTCTTGTTCCTCTCAATCAACGCTTGCGCGTGTCTTTGCCCTTCTTTCTCTTGCTCTTCTTCTTGTCTTTCGGAAGCTCTAGGACAGTGCCCTTGAGCTGCTCTGTCATCCAGCCTAACATGTAGTCGTCGATTGTGCGCATCCGCTCGCCCCAAGCATTGTGCTCAGTCACCTCAGGCACACCGGGGGGAGCGGCTGTATCGTCCACTGACTCCGCAAACAGCCCCAGACCTGACCGACCAAGCGGTGTGCCGCTGCCGGCCCGTGTGGCACCAGCCTCGCCATGGGGCGTACCCTGCCGAACACTGGATACGCCCGAGGCTGTGGCAGAGGGCTTCTCGGAAAAGTCGGCATCGTCTTGCTGAATCTCCTTCTCTGCCAGACGCGCCGCTGCCACATCTTCATGATCTTCGGCCTGCTCCAGCACGCGGCTCGCCGTCCGCTGGTCGGCCGTCTCGACACCGCCCAGGACACGGTCCATAGCCGCATTGGCAGCGGCATCCCCCTCGCCAAAGAGGCCGATGGCCGCGGCACCGTCTTCGCCGCCGAGAACGTCCTGTACCGAGAGCTTATTGAAGTAGTCCGTAGTGAACTCGCCCTCTTGGATAACAACGTCATCGAGCATTTGCTTCTGCGAGGCCTTGCGCAAAATGTTGGCCTCAATGGTGTGCTCGCTGACAAGGCGGTAGATGTGCACGTCGCGCGTCTGGCCAATACGGTGGCACCGGTCCTGACACTGCTTGTCCATGGCCGGGTTCCAGTCCTGGTCATAGAAAATAACCGTGTCGGCGCCCGTGAGATTGATGCCGAGACCACCGGACCGCGTGGACAGGATGAAGCAGAGGATGCGGTTGTCATGGTTGAACCGGTCAGTCAGGATCTGGCGCTGCTCAATCTTGGTGGCACCGTCCAGGCGCAGGTACTTGTGGCCGTGAATGTTGAGGAACTGCTCCAGGATATCAAGCACCTTGGTCATTTGCGTGAAGATCAGTGCCCTGTGTCCGCCGGCTTGCAGCCGCCGCAGGAGACGGTCGAGTGCCTGAAGCTTGCCGCAGTCGTATTGGAGCAGTCGCTTATCAGGGAACTGGATAGTTAGGCGCATGCGCGACTCGTGCCAAGGATCGCGGGGCGGCTGCCTCTTCATAAATGGCAGCGTCTTGACTGGAGCAGACAGCTTCATGTCCCAGTCCTCAAAGGTTTCCACGCCGCGACGGCCGAGAAGGACTTGGTTCATGTCCCGTGTGACAACTGCGGGCGTCACACACGCAAACTTGGTGATCAACATCTCCATGGAGTCCGACCGCCGCTCCAGGGGCTGAACCAGGTTGTGCAGCAGGAACGAGTCGTTCTCGAACCACTCCATAATCCTGGCAGGCACCTTGGGCTTTGGCTTGAAGGGTCGTTCTCCGAGTTTCAGCGTCAGCATGTCAATAAGGCCCTTGCCGTAGATAGGCTTCTGCTGTCGGCGCAGCGCGTTGAGGTAGGCGCAGTGCTGCAGTTCCTCGAACCGCTTCCAGCGAACGGCGTTTTCCAGGTAGGCCAGGTTGGACTGGACGGTGGTGGCATCGAGGTCTGGATACGGGTGCGGCAGCCGCGCACGCTGTGCCTCCTTGAGGTCGGCCAGCACACGGTTGGTCGCGAGCTGGTTGATGCGCGAGGCAGCAATGGCCGTGAGGCCCTCATGCTCGGTCGGGACGAGGTTGAGGAAGTTGAGACTCACAACGCTGCGCGAGTCGATTTCCAGAAATCGGTGGCGCAGGGTTTGTTCGGTCGCGGTCTCGTATGTGGCCGGCACAGACTTGAGCATCCGAAACGAGGTCATAATCGGCCGGTCGACGAACAGGTCCGGGTGGTTGCACACCTTGCGCAGTTGCATCAGACAGTTGATGATGGACAGGTAGTTGCCCGACGACAGGGTTTCACGTGTGTCGCTGCGGGACAGGAACCCGTCGTACAGCTCGCGCTGGCGCTTGGAGAGACGGCATAGCTCGACGTGCTCATACTTGGCCGGCATCTGCTTTTCGACATCGGCCTTGAGACGACGCAGCAGGTAGGGCCGGAGAACCTTGTGCAGCTTGGAGATGATGGCGCGCGCCTCCTCGTCCATCTGCTCGCGGCCGCTTTCCAGAATTTGCGACTCGGGCTTGTGGAACCAATCGTGGAACTCCTGCAGGTCAGCAAAGCCACCGGCGCCGTTCTCGGGAGGCATGAGAAAGAAGAGAAGCGACCACAGCTCCGTAAGGTTGTTCTGCAGCGGTGTGCCCGTCAGCAAAAGACGAGAGTGCGTGTTGAACCCGAGTAGAGACTGCCACCGCTGCGATTTGAAATTTTTGATGTTGTGCGCTTCATCGAGGATCATGTAGTGCCACTTCCGCCGCTTGAACACCTGCTGGTCCTGGACGACAATCTGGTACGAGGTGATGCACACGTTCCACATGTCATTGTTGTTCCAGCCCGCACGCTTGCGCTTGCGCTCGTCCTGGGAGCCGTAGTATGTGAGGATCTTGAAGGCAGGGCACCACTTCTTGAACTCCATCTCCCAGTTCAGAATGACACTCGTCGGCACAATGACCAGATGGGGTCCCCAGACTTCGTGGTGGCAGGCAAGGTGAGCCAGCAAAGCAATGGTTTGGATCGTCTTGCCCAGGCCCATCTCGTCGGCCAGAATGCCGTTGGTGTTGTTAGCGTAGAGGCCGGCGAGCCAGTCAAGCCCATAGTGCTGGTATTCGCGCAGTGTGCCACGCAGGAGGAAGGGGACTTCGGTCTTGGGTATTGCAGACGGGCTGATCGGCGCCGGGGAGACAGAGCGGCTCTCACCGGCATCCTTGGGCACACCCAGCAGGCCTGTGGACATGGGCGTGTCAAGGTCAGACGGCTTGGTGTCTGAAGTCCGTGGCGATTGGCTCCGGCCAGGGCTGATGGCAGTCGTCACAGCGTCGGTTTCGGGACTAGCTGCCTCTTTGGCCTCCTCGGCAGGCGGAGCCGTGACCTCCACCCCGGGGACTTCCTCCTCACTGGCAGCTGTCGCATCTGCGTTGGGAACTTCGTTCTCGGCAGGCGTCTCGACAGGGACGTCCGCCATGGAGACGTCGTCGTTGGGCGGGGCGTCGGAATCCTTGGTCACCGTTGCATCGGGCGTCTCAGAGGGCTGCTCGTGATCCTCTTTGTGGCCGTTGATGCCGTTCACCTTCGGAGGAGTGTCGTCGTCCTCCTTGGTGGTCGGCGTCGTAGTCGGCTCTGCATCCTTTGGTCCGTTTGCATCGGCCATTTCCACGTCTCCATTGGTCAGGGCTGTGTCGTCTTTCTCGGCATCCTCTTCTGCCTTCACAGAGACGTCGGCGCTCTCGGTCTTGAGCTTCTTCAGTTCGGCCTTGCCAAACAGCATCCCGAGAAGACCGCCTCCCTGGTCGCCCTCTTCGTCAGAAGTTTCCGCATCGCCGTCCGACCCATCAGCTTCGTCGCTGTCATCGCTGTCCATTTCGGACGAGCCCAGGTCGTCATCCATGTCAACAGACTCGTCGCTGGTCTCGTCGTCCTCGTTGTGCTCTTTGTCTGTTGCAGGGGCTGCGGATGACGTTTCTTCGGCACCGCCTCCAGCGGCTTGGTCGCCTTTGGCAAGGTCAGGGAGGTCTGCGTACTTTTGTCGTAGCTGCGCCTGTGTGAGGCCTTCGTCGCCGGCGTCAGGATTGACACCCTGCTTTTCCTCATCCTCGTCGTCGTCCGAAGATGACATGTTGCTCTCGTCATCGTCATCGTCATCGTCGTCTCCGGAGCCAGACTGGTCTCCATCCACGTCGGGTATCGAGTCGAGGTCACCGTCGTCGCCTTCGTCTTCGCCGTCCAGGTCTTCTGTCTCCTCATCCGACGCGGCCTCCGAGTCGACGCGGACCCGTCTCGCCTGGAGCTTCTGCTCGGACAGGGCTACTGCTTCTTGCAAAGCTGCCTTGACACGTCTCTGTTCCTCGGCCTCCCACTCTTCCAGACGCCTCCGGTTGATCTCCGCCTTGACATTGTCCCAAGTGCCAAACATGGCGCGCACCACCAGTCTGTAGCGACCCATCCACATGGCCCGCGCCTCAGCCTCGATCTGCTCTGCCGACTTTGGCTGTCTCCGTATCCATTCATCTCGACATGCCTCTGCCAGTTTCTTTGCTGCGGCCCGGTGCCGCTGTTGTTCTTGCGCCAGAAGCCGACGGAAGTTAGCCATCGCCTTGACCATGTGATCTTGGCGCGCCCACTGTCGCGGAGGCTCCTCAACCTGCTCCGGTTCAAATGCTATGCACCGTGGCGCGGTCAGGATGCCGCCTGGCTCTGTCTCTTTCTCGATGCGTGCCATGAGAGCCGCCTCGGCCGCGGCCATCTCGTCTGTCATCCGCGGGCCGTCTTCTGACGCCATCCAGCCACCCTCCTCCACAGGAATATCGGCCGATTTCTCGTAGTACTCCTCAAAGCTCGACGCTAGTCGCGGCCGAGCCTTGGTCTGGTCGGGATGCACGATGGGGATGGTGAGAGTCCTGGTGCGCAGTCGTATGCGTGGGGTTGTTCGCGTGGGCATTTCCAGCTTAGCATCGCCGCGGCGAGACGAGCCGCCCGTGCGGTTTGAAGCCGTCGATGACGTGTCTCGCAGGGCGCGTTGGCTGCGGCTGGAACGCGCCGGCTGGGCGCGTGAGGGGCTGGCATGGGACGGAGATGGTGAGGGGTGATGCGAGCGGGAGGAAGAGCTGGGCCGAGACTCGGTTGAAGGGGTGACGGCGGATCGGCGCGAGGAGTGTCTGGAGGAGAGAGGGGGGGCCATCGTCTTGGCCGAGGATGTCTTCGAGGCGGCTGCGGAGGAGGATGTGCGTCGAGAGGTGCCGTTGGCGGGAGAGGAGGCGGCGACCTGTTGCTGCGCAGAGGCTTGCCTGGTCGCGTGTCCACTTGCTGAAGCTGCTGCCTTGCCGGGCGGGCTGGTCTGCTGGGCATGCATAGCGCGTCGAGTTATGCGCTTGTCGCCGGACTGCAGTTCGATGGGAACGGCGTTGAGGCGTCCTGACTTTCGCCGGCCGCCCTCGCTGAAGGTGGATGGCCCCTCGGCCTGAATCTTCTTCCAAGGGGGTGAGATGGGCTTGGGCTTGCGCGGGCCTCCGGGCGGGGGCGTGCTCTCGCGGGTGCGCCGCCGCTTGGCCGGGCGTTCGTCGAGATCGGCAGGGGATTCATCGTGATGACCGTTAGTTTGCGGCGGCTGGTCTGGTGTGGAATCCTCGATGGCGATGCCGTTGGACTCGCGATGCTTTTCGGAGACATCTTGATTTTGGGACGTGTCAGCGTTGTTCGGCGCGGGCAAATCGGCCAACGCGCGCTTTTCGACCGCGTCTGACGTTTCCTGGTGGTTCTCCGGCGTCTCAAGCTTTGATTTGTCGTCGGGGACGGCGCTGGGACTCGTGGTGTCGACGGGAGGCGGATCTGGAGGCGTCGACGTTGGGTCCGTTGACGCGGTCTCCGTCATCGTTTTGATGGGTGGAGGGATGGACCAGGTACCGCGATCTCATCAACATGGGCATCGGTGATGGCAAAAATAGGGTCGCAGGAAAGGCACAAGTTTACAGATGCTCCCGTTAAAGTTTCGTCATCGGCACGGCTCTGTGTGGCGAGAGAGGCCGATTTTTCGATGAAAATCGTCGATTGTCAGCAAAAAAATCGAAAAACGCCAAAAGGCACGAAACGTTGATTTTTTTCCCTATATTATTTTTTTTAATTCTTTCTGCTGCCCAGCTCAGGGTGAAATTTCGCGCCACGCTGGCGGTGGGGAGGGGTGGCCTGCAGTGATGCCTGATTTCTCAGGGTCCCATCCCTGGGGTTGGCGCCAAGTCCTTCCAGGGACTCTGTCGGCCTCAGGCAGCTAAACTTCACCTGTGCACGGACCATCGGCTGTTCACCCAAACACCGCAAAGCAATAACCGATGACCAGAGACGAAGAAAAACATCACCAAAGCTCAGGCTTCGTCCAAGACCCCATCCAGTCGTCCGCACCAATTCGACCCACCAGCATTTCCACAAGGTATGAGCCACCGGCGCCGACGTGTCCAGTCTTTCTGTGCTCCTTTGTTGCCCAGCTACTGACGCCCAATTGCTCTTTGACCAGATGCTGTCTCGTCGGATCATCCGGGCGTCGCCCATGCGGCAAGCTGCCCTTACGGCCACGCGCCAGTTCATGCCGGCCGTGCAGCGGCGCACGTACATCCCTGACTCCATCAACAGCCGTGAAGTCATTGACCGGAAGTTCCCCGACCCGCCGAGCCTGACCGAAGCCGAAGACCCCTACATGGTGAGCATTGGACTGGATCGCATATGTTGAGATGAGAAAGAGTCGGAGGAGCGAGAGAAAAAGGACTCAGCACAGAAAGCATGGAACTAACATGTCACACACAGAACGGCGGATTTGATATGCCAGAACCAGTCAAGCGCCAGTACCGCGACCCCCACGCCGACTGGTGGGACAAGCAGGAGCGCCGCAACTACGGCGAGCCGGTGCACGAGGACTACGACCAGCTCGGCATGTTCACGCCGTATGAATACACATGGACCACACCAGGCAAGGCTGTGCTACAGGTTGGTGCATTCGTCGCCACGTTCCTGAGCGTCTGCTGGATCGTCAAGGCCACTGTGCCGGAGCGGCCAGCTGTCAAGAGAGAGTGGGAGGATGGTCTGATCAAGGAGCTTGGCGGAGCGGGTACTGTTTTGGTAAGTTTACTCACGAATGACCCGACTACGACGTGAAAATGACACTGACCATTTCTTTTGTAGGCGAGAATGCCCGCCGCCGAGGAGGAAGAGGAGGAATAAACGAATAGATCCACGGTACGGACAAAGGTCCGTTGTACATATTTGATACAAAATACAGGAAAAACAAATGAAAATCATATGCAACATATCAATTGCTGGAATATGAGCTCCGGATGTTTGGGAGCTTTGTCAAAATTTGGTGCCGGGTCTGCCATACGAAGAGATACTACAGACTTTTCGGTTTCCAATGAATTGACTTTGTACTGCTGACATGGGAGGGTTCTATTCCGCTGTATCTGGTTTCCCCAATGCACACGCTAACCAACACATCAAATTCCGCTTGATTCATCTCTACCCTCTACTCCTCAACGTCTCGACCCTTCGCTATCATGGCTCCGCATCGATTCCATTCCTCCTCTGCGTTATCTACAATTTTGACCCTCCATAACCCACCACTGCCGTGATTCTTCATGGGTTATCGACCCACATCACGCACGGCTACGCAGTTCCGTCTGGGTCGTGATCTGGCCCGAGAACTTCCGGGCACCCTCCACACCGGCAAACCAGCAGACACGGTCTTTCGTAAAGATCCCCGTGTGTGTCTTGAGCAGGTTCTGGTGCAAGCTCAAATCGTCGATGGTGCCCACGCGCAGGGAACTGCAGCCCGGGTAGCTGGCACCAACTCGCGACATGAGCGTGCCGCACGTCGCGCAGAAATGATTGGTCATGGTCTTGCCTGAGACGGTGGTCTTCTCCCGGGCATACGTCTTGAGATTGTCCTGGCCACGCAATAAATGGACATATCAGTCGTCAACCGTAAAGTTGACTGCATACATGGTGGCCGTGACCTTCCGACAATCGGTGCAGTTGCGGACGAAGACGTCAATCAGGCCGGGACCCTTGATGGGCTGTGTAGGAAGCGGCAAAAAGCATTAGTCGACCTGCCTCTTCTTTCTCAGTATGATTTGAGAATGTGGGCAGTGACCTTACGACTACCATCTGGACGGCTCCGCATTAGCACGTCGCCGTGGCTTCAGCATCCTTGGTACAGCCGTCTCCCCTCCCACTGTTGTGGGGAATGTACGGCTTGGATTGGTCAGCAGAGGCAGCCATATCGCGAGTTGTAATGAACAATTTGAATTGGATTGAGCCAGTTTCTGAGGTTGTCAACTGTGGAAGGTTGTTATGTTTTTATTATTTTATTTTTCGCTGCGCTTGTTACTCATCCAGTGGTTGTTCGGTTGAGTCTGGTGCAGGATCACATTGACAAAGAGACGAAGACTACATTTTTATTCACATTTCACCGTATAAGAGAAAAGGCTATTACCGCCAGCCTTGCCGCCCATAACTCCTCCATGATACCACCCGTGACACTAGATGTATGTCACAGACCCATTTAAGGGGTATTGCTAGGTGTACGCGGCGTACAGTTGCTTATTTGTACGCCGCGTACACCTATTAGCAGTACCCCCATTTAAGTAGATAGAAAAGACGGAGTCGCGGAGCGGAATATCGGACTTATTAATCCTCTGAGGGGCTGGCAATCCCGAGGCTCCGTTTTATTCCAGTCCCGGAAAACACATCATCGCTAGACAAAGAACAACAGGAGACAAAACTAGATCTTTAGAATTATATAAAGAGGGGAGTCCGTAGAGATCAATCAACTGAATTTTTTATTTATTTCCACCATCATCTGTTGAAAAACGACAACCCAAAATACGAACACGACAACAACCCCTCACGCATAACCCTACTAACTCGCTAACTCGCCAATTTGCCGACTCGTCAACTCTTCAATTGGAAAACCTCCTGATTAAATAAACTTCTTTCATTTCCTTTATCTTTTGTTTGGGAAATTCTTTCATCAAGTCCTTCGCCAGTCAAGATGGGCTCCCAAATCGTCCCTGCACCCACTGCCAAGCTACTGCAGCCGATCAAAGTCGGCAACCACACGCTGTCGCAGCGCATCGCTTTCCTTCCCCTGACCCGCTACCGCAATGATGACGACAACGTCGCTCTTCCATTTATGGAGAAGTACTATGCGGACCGGGCCGTGGCTCCTGGAACACTGGTGATTTCTGAGGCCACGGCTGTGAACCGTGGCGAGATCGGCCAGGAAAACGGTCCTGGCTTCTATAACGACGACCAGCAGGCCGCCTGGGCCAAGATCATTGCCGGCGTTCATGCCAGGAAATCCTTCTGGTTCCAGCAGATCTGGGGCATGGGCCGTGCCTGCTTCGCCGACTTCGTGACCAGCCGCGGCTACAAGTACCACTCCAGCAGCGCCACCCAGATGCCGGGCCGCAAGGAGACGCCCGAGCCCATGACCGAGGAAGAGATCCTTCAAACCATCGACGACTTTGTGGCTACGGCCAAGCGTGTCATTGCTGCCGGTGGCGACGGTGTCGAGATTCATGGCGCGCATGGCTACCTGCTCGACCAGTTCCTGTCCGACAATGTCAACAAGCGCACGGACAAATGGGGCGGCTCGATCGAGAACCGCGCGCGCTTCCTACTTGAGGTTGTCAAGAAGGTCTCGGCCGCCATTGGTGCAGAGAGGGTCGGCCTTCGTCTGTCTCCATTCGCTGGATTCCAGAGTGCGACTAAGAGTGACATCGTCGGTGACTACACCTACGTGATCGATGAACTCAAGAAGATGAACCTCAAGTTTGCATACCTCTCTCTGGTTGAGCCCCGTGGCGACCCGGGTTCCATTCTCAGCAGCGATGCCGCCATCAACCAAGACAAGACCCTCGATTTTATTCTGGAGCGGTGGAACAACCTGTCTCCCGTCATCGTGGCCGGCGCCTACCAAACTGATACGGCCGTATCGGCTCTGGAGGACCACTACGCCAAGTGGGACGTGATCATCGGCTTTGGACGGCCCTTCTTGTCCACGCCCGATCTGGTGTTCCGCATCAAGAACGGCATCCCGTTCAACCCATACAACCGGGACACATTCTACCTTCGCAAGTCAGAGGTCGGCTATAACGACTACCCGTTCAGCGAGGAGTACCTGAAGGCCCAGGCCGAGGCAACCAAGGCGTAGGAAAAGAAGAATCGCATTTGTTTTGGAGGGTACGCATTTAATGGAAATATAGAGTAAAGAATAGGCATAGAAATACAAAATTCTGTTAGTTAGTACATACATTGATTTTTCTGAAGCATGGTGAATACTTATTACAGCTTGTACGTTTGTGCTTTACAACTCGTTGGCGCCTCTCTGGAACCATACTATGTCCCGCTATTTTATCAGAGCTTTTGCGGCTATTTCCCCGTCGGCTTATAATATATATAAGCTTTGGCACTGATCACAATATGGTTCTATGTCTCGTGCCAATCTCGTTCCTGAGCACTCGGGTTGCACTTCAACCTCACAACAGAGATACAGATACCCATCCCCACTATAAAGCTTGAACTTGCTAGGCTTTTGGAAATAATTGCGGCGATCTCTCTCTTGTCCTGACCGGTAGGATGCAGCCCACCTACCTAGACCGGACTATGCTACGTTACCGGATACGAAGATGAGCCTACCCATGCACGTGGGAACGTGTTTTTGTTCCACTCCTCCGCATGCGACGGGCCATTCTCCGGACCGCATCCGTCCAGGCCGATTATGTGTGTATATGCTAGAAGCTCATATATCTCTACACTATTGGTCTAGCTGTACTTGGGAAGTACATAATGCTGCTGTTCTGCCCCAATAGGGGCTACATCTGCTTTCATGAACCGGTATTACAAACCTTCCCCCCCTCTCCAAACAATGCAGTTTGTAAATCCTGCTACAATACCTACTCCTAAAGATGCTTCTGTACCGCTTCCTTCTGACTCTAGCCAGCACAGGCTCGGTGGTGGCCGGTGTGTTCTCACCCCGAGATTTTGTTCAGCCTCCCCTTCCTAGCAGATCTAGATTTGTGCACCCCGGCGTTCTGATGAACCGCACACAGCTGGAAACGATGAAGTCTAATGTCAACAGGGGGTTGGAGCCTTGGAAGTCTGCATTCGAAGTCCTCCTCAGCAATGCGACCTATTTCAATCTCAGCAAGGAGGCCACTCCAGTCCAGGGCTGCATGATTCCCTGGGAGGAGTGTACTCAGGAGCGCATACAAGCAATGTCCACGTATGCCATGAGTCTGGCATGGTACATCACCGGCAACAAAACCTATGCGGAGAAGGCAATTTACTTCATTGACCAATGGTCCCCAGTTATTCGCGGTCACGATGTGGAAAATGAGGCCCTGCAGTCGGGCTGGGTTGGCTCAGTATGGGCCAGGAGTGGCGAAATTCTTCGGTATTCCAACTCCGGCTGGTCTCAAGAAAGCATTGCACGTTTTACCAAGATGCTTCGAAGTGTTTACCTGCCAGAGACGCTTCCTGGATACAGGAATTATAACGGCAACTGGGACCTAGGTACGCGACCCTGCTCAAAAAAAACAGACAATCAGGCTTGACTCTTGACCTTGATTCTAACATTTCCTACACTAGCCATGATGGATGCTGCAGTCCAGATTTCCGTTTTCTCTGATGATGAAGAGTCGTATGACCAAGCGCTGGAATATTTTATCGAGCGTGTTCCAACTTATATCTATATGGAAAAGGACGGACCGGTGCCCTTGGTACCATACAGGAGCAAGTACAACACGTCCGAAACGATCTTCGGGTTCTGGTACAACCAAAGAACTCTCGTGAACGGACTTGCACAGGAGACCTGTCGAGACATGGAGCACTCAGGCTATGGCATTGGTGCCATTTCTCATGTTTCAGAGACAGCTCGTATCCAAGGCCGTGATCTGTTTGTTGAAGAGACTGGCACGCGTCTGCGGCATGCCGTCGAGTTTCACTCAAAGTACTCCCTGGAGCCAACCCCATCGTGGCTGTGCGGCGGCAAACTAAAACTGACGCTTGTGAATGGTATGTGCTGTTATCGTTCTTGAAGGCATCCTTAATTGTGTAAGCTTGTTTCCGCATTGCTTTTTACCTTCTAACAATATGCCAGTCACGGAAATCGCCCACTCGGAATTTATTGACCGTCTTGGGTACGACCTCCCTTACACACAAAATTACACGCTCAGACAGCGACCAGGTGGCGCACATACCTTGTTCATTTCGTGGGAGACTCTCACCCATGGCCGCCTACCCTGATTGAACAAAATGGCTCAACTGCTCTAGTTGTATGTGATTGGTAGATTTGGTCAGCTGTTGCACTGAAAACCAAAATGTCGCCAATAGGGGACGAGGTGCATGCATAGCCAATGAGATTGCTATTCACGCATCCTCCTGCAGCTGTCAAGAAATCAATGGCTGCCTAGAATACAACTAGTTCAGATATTTTTGACTTTGCGCTGAGATCTACCCACAATGTCTGAAGAGCACCAGAAACCGAATATTGAACACCATATATCAACCATGAGTGACCATGAAGACACTGCCCCGTTTTCTGACCCCAGTGGCTATGCCAGGTACTGTGCAGCCAGAGGTATTCGTCTAGCAAGTGAAGAGGGGAAGGAGGATGATGAGGTTTCCCAGAGGGTCACTGGGCCTGTTGCTACAGGGTCAGACAAAACGTCATCAACAAACCCATTCTCAGATCCCGGCATGCTTGAACAAGCCCAGAGGGGCCTTTCTGAGATGACATCCCTTCTTGACAACTTGCCCAAGTTCGACAAGAGCCCCTTCCGCCTTGTCTTCCAGTCTCACAACGATGCATCCGTTCACGTCCCGTCAGCCATTAATGTTATACCAGATGGTAATGCAGTGTGTGTGGTTCAAAACACCCGGGATGTTTATTTTCAGTTTGACGTCGACGTTCCCAATCATTCAACGAGCACGGGGAAGACGACACTCCAGTTCCGGCTTTTCTATCGCCCTGAAGTGGATGCGTGTTTGTTTTATAATGGCTCCCCGTACGATGTGTTTTTGAGCTCGGCGAATTTGCAATCGGATGTACCTTGGCGGGATCCCACGATAAGACTATCGAGAGGCCACAGCCACGTCGTGTCACCCGGGCCGTGGAGGGTCTACGAATCGATCCAAGATAATGAGCGGTCCCAGTCAGGTCAACACTGTCTCGAATTCCTGGTTCTGAGGCGCCGGGTGTCTGTGCTAGTGAAGTGTGGGAATACATCTGCAGTGCCAAAGCCAGATCTCAAGCGCAAAGCTGTGGACACCCAAGTCAACGCGGGACCCAGCAAACATACACGCACGGGGGATTTGGGCGACGGCGGCCAAGATGTAATCGACTTAATCATGGCCGTGCCTAGTCAGTTGGTTCGTCATCAATCACCGCCTACGCCGACTAACCCCATTCTGCTCCTCCAAGACGGATACGTCGCCAACGTGCAAACGGAGCATCCTGATGCGGTGGATCCAATGGGGCCGGCAAACTATTCTGTCACTCGTATCAGCGGAATTGCGGAAATGTTTGCAACCCGCGTGTTTGCTGCTCAACACTCGATCGTCCCCGAAACAGTCGTTGCAAAGGTTCTCAAGACCGACGACGGATATCTCATCGACCACGCCTACAATTTCACTCGGGAGATAAAGTTTCTGACCAAGTGTAACCATGTATGTGTTTCCCCATTCTACACTGTTCACGCACACCGTTCTGAAATTCGAGAAAGGAAAACATCATCAAGCTCCGGGCGTATGACGGCCGCTTATTTACGCTTCTCCTTGAGCCACTTCCGCCCAGCTTGGATAAGCACGAGACTGCCTTCGACAGCCAAGATGCCTGTAAAATTCTTCAGGGTGTCTGCTCTGGTCTAGCATACCTTGCCACAAAGGGGATCGTACATAACGACATTAAGATGCAGAATATATCGTATGGTCGTGAACGAGGCGCGGTAATTCTCGACTTTGGCATGGCAACCGACATTCTCGAAGAATCATGCAAAGGGGGTACGCCATGGTATATGCCACCGGAATGTGTCATGGGACGGAATGGAAGTACGATAGAAGAGGCACCGCTGAAACGTGGCTATCCCAGTGATGTCTGGGCTGTCGGCGTAACTATGTTGCGTGTGTTCGCGGTCATCACGCGGGAAGAGATGAGAAGCCCATGGAGGATCAAACTTATGAACAGGCCCGGCCGAGACAGACAATCTATGCTGAAATGGCTTGATAATGTCGCAAAAGCTAGGAGGAGGTTGAACTGCGAGAATGCAGTTCAAGAAGCAGTCCATGGCATGCTGGAAGAGGTGCCGGAGTCCCGTCCAACAGCGGCAGATGTGGTACTATCAGTGGCACCTTTGATGTTAACGGCCTAACTAATTGACCAATCCACACTATTGGTAGCTAAGAACCAGCCGCCCCACCTGAGCATGCCACGTGATTAATATTACTGCCTTGAATAAAGTGTTGTAGACAAAACGGCTCATCACAAGAGCTTCATTTCTTGCTCTGCGCAAATTCAGCACGAACCTTTACGCGATGGCATCAAAAACATTCCTTCCACCGGATGCATTCCCACGATTCAACTTCGTCCTCTACGAGCCACTGTATGACAGTCTTGAAACAGGGGATTCCGGAGAGATCTACAACGATCATTTTGATGAGCTCTACGACCATTACAACACCGCCGTTGTGCCGCTGCAATCATCCAAGGCCTTCTGCGCCGACATCAGGGAAGCTGTTCGCAAAGCACGGAGCTCGGAGGATTCCAGGTCATTCCACAAAACCTTTCACAAAACACTGTCCGAGTCGACAAAGAAGCGGCGGCTGGAACTGGCCGAGGCTATGGAAAACATCGCGTGGTCTATGTCTGCGTGGACGTCGGCGGGACGCGATAGCAACCTGATCAACTCTATGAGGCGGCTACTGAATTGCAGGAGCATCGATGCATTTGTGACGTTTATGTCAGGCCTAGCGGAAGTCATGCCGGATGTCGCCGACTGGGAGCTGTTTTCAGATTGGACAATGGAGGAGATGAAAGCCGCAGACCACGACGAGGGCAAGGCAGTAGGGCAACAGACATCAACAGCTCCACCAGCACGAGCCGGTTTTACCGATAACGTGGCAAGGCCCGATGCCAACACGAACACCTCCAGCCCGAGGATGGGAGGGGATCCAGGTGACAACGAAACGCTGAATACCGAGCCTTCGTCTGCCAGCTCGCCCAGTATTGCCGACCGACAGATGGAAATTCCAACGCCGAATAGTTCACCAGAAGAGCCATTGACGAAACCCGCGAAGCGACCGGCGAAGCACCCCGCGAAGACACCTACGATGAAGACTACGACAGTTACTGCGATAACAGACCCCCCTCGCGACCCTTCCCCAGCAAACAAACCAAGCCTGTCTACTGGCCCCAGCCAGGGCGTTTCGAGAGAAGTCCAAGTTCACTTTAGCGAAGCCCAGCCAGAACGCGTGCCGCCACCCGCTGGCAAGATACAGAGCGAAGCGGCCAAGATGCGGGAGGAAGAAGACGAATCGATCGCGCGATTAAACGTTCTTTGCAACATTGATTTCGACGCCGAGCAAACACAGCGCGATGGGGTTTGGATTCACGTGCCGGACGCGCGTTGGCGCGAAAAACTCGAGGGAGACACCCATGTCGATGACAGCGGGGAGCGCCCTGCCAAAAGACTGCGCAGGGGATGAAATAGCCGCCAACACGCGACAAGTCATGATTAAATTCATCCACACCGACCCATAACGACGTGCCCCAAAACCAACCGTGCTGCTTGTGTCAGTATGCCAAATACGAGATGTGGATGGCTTCAACAACGTGTGTGTGGATGGTTTATGACTACCAATTGGGTCTTCCGCAGCGGCGACAAGTGTGACCCCTATGGGAATGAAGCCATTTCTGGGCTGTCAGTTGCCTCTGCGATGGCACTGCCGTCAATGTGTTGCATGTTTAGCCGTTGGTGGGCATTTCCACGTGGACGTTGCCGCAGAGTGCTGGCGGTAATACAGGGTGTGAAATCATCACGGCGACGAATATGGTGTGTACAGTGTGAAGCAAGTTTTTTTCACGGGCAGGTTCTGCTGCAGGCCAGTAACACAGGCTGCGTATTGCAGTATCTTACATGAACCGTGGGGGGTTCGAGGACATGTCGCCTTAGAACGTGTCGGGATTCGTGCGTTCTTGGTATGTTGCCGCCCAGCAGCCGGGCAAAGGCGCTATTGATGTTTGCAGACCCGAATTTGGACACGAGTCTGGGCCGTACTCTGCCAATGCGACACGCAGAAGTCGACGCCAGCACAGTGTACGAATGGGTGTGATATGATGATATATGACCGACGAACGCCATTGATTTGTAGTTCATAATGTAATAGAAGCCATAGCTGGCATAAAAAAGGTCCAGCCTTAGAAACTGAAGAGACAAGGTGGAACAGTAGTTCCACTTAATTTGCGGGACGAAAAAAAAAATACACCCCGAAAGCACTCCGCATTACCCATGAAACCATTGTAGCCGGCGCATCCGACGCCGGTCCGCAAGCATCAAATGGCAAACTATTAACGGGACAACTCCATAGTATTGTAAGTGACCTCAAAGATGTTGAAATAAAGCAAAACTATATGCCACGTCGGCTTGACGGGGTCCATGGAACTCCATGCAGGTCGCTTACTAACACCTGCTTTTTTTTTTACTCCGCAACTCCGAGCACCCTTTCCCCTCTTACATCACCGTTGACATTTGTGGCTTCTCGCGTGTGGACAGCTCCCAAAACGAGATCCCGGTGTTTGTTCGAATCCTTGGTGCACGGACAATTTTGCGACCCTCAACCCAGCATGGCAGCGCCAGACTTGGGCATATCGCCAGGCTCAGAAACCACCGTCGTCCAGCCTTCGCCGCCGATCCTGACGAGACGACCCCGGAAACAAGTCTCACGAGCCTGCGATTTGTGCCGGGCACGGCGCATCCGGTGTGATAATGGAGAGCCCTGCAAGGCGTGCCGCATACGAGGTGCTGAGTGCACCCACCGGGGCGACGACGAACCTCGCACACTGCCCGCCGCTCTTCGGTAGGATATTTTCTGTCCAGCAGGCTGTGGTCGACTGACTAATAGTGCCACCACTAACGAACTCCACAGCGAAGTCGACCGCCTCAAGCGACAGATCAGAGAACTCGAGTCGCAAGTTGAGACGCTGAAGCTGCGCCCAGCCGTGCCCGACACCAACCTGACGCCGCCCGACTCGTCGGCAGCGGCCTCGCCAGCACAGCGGATGCGCTCGTCCATGTCGTCCCCCTCCTACTCGCGCGGAACACCCAAGCCACATTGGAGGGGCGTCCGGCTCGCCATGGCCGGCTCGGACCAGCGGTCGTATTTCGGCCCGGCATCGTCGTACTATCTTATCAGCCGCATGGGTGGGTTCTTGCGGCGCATGCTGCAGCAGCCGTGTTCTGACGAGAGCCTGCAACCACATGGCCCTCGCATATCACGAGGCCGGGACTGTCTCGATATTACCATGTCGGCAAATGCGGTGAACGTCACGAGAGGCCGAGCCATTGCCACCAAAGCCAGGACTCCCATCTCAGGCGACCCGGAGACGCCTCCCACCACTGGTGCCTTGACGCGGGTCCAGGAGGAATCTGTCATGCGCCTGTTTTGGGAGGGCTACCATGCTCTGATGCCGATTCTCGACGAGACCGAGTTCAGACAGCACTACAGCTCTCTGTGGGAGCCGGCTGGAAGAGCAACACGAAAGAACTCGGCTCTCGTCGACATCATCGTTGCCCTGTGCCTCCAATATGGCTACGCCTTTATTCCTAAACAAATTTCTAACCAGGCGTCGAATGTGGGCGATGCCACCTTGGACGATGCCACCATGGCCGGCCGCTGGTACTACCTGCGATCCCAGTCCCTTCTAACCGCCAGTCTCGAGAACCCATCCATAGAAACCGTGCAGTGCTACATCTTCATGGTCTCGTATCTCTGCTGTGCCTCCTTCCATAACATGTGCCACATCCTGGAGGCCCAGGCAGTCCGGACGGCGCAGGTTCTGGGCCTGCACCTGGAGCCCTCCCCAGCTCTTCCCCAAGGAGAGAGAGAACAACGGCGGCGGATCTGGTGGGTGCTGTGGGCCCTCGACGCCAAGACGTCGATCAAGTTCGGCCGGCCGCAGGTGGTGGATTGGGCGCAATTCTCCGTGGCCCTGCCCTCTGACGACGCTGAAACGGCGAGCTACAACGGCGCCACGCTGGGCTCGTACGGCCCCGATGTCACGTGGCTCACATTTGCACGCCAGAACCAGCTGATGTTCCTGGCTCTCGCCGACATCCATGACGCGCTCCTCTTCAAGTGCGGCGAGATGATTCAAAGCAAGGGTCTGGAATGCCTCTACCATGACCCGGACGCGCTCGAGACGTGTGCGCAGTTATTGGCCTCCCAACTGCCGGCCATGCGCGACTGGGTAGACAAGGTGCCGGCCGCTTTCAAGACCCGCCGCCGGGCTGGGGGCCAGCCCTTTTCCATCGACCGCTCGCTGCTGGACATTGACCCCCTGGCGCCGACATGGTTGCAGCGCCAGTCCGTGTGCCTCGAGCTGACCTACCACAACCTCATGACGAACTTGACGCGCATCTTCATCACCTTCTACACCTACCCGGGCACCTACACGCCCACGGCCGAACGCCACGCCGCCATGGCCGTCGAACACGCTGTGGCTTTCACGCTCATCATGCACCAGGTCATCACGGAGACGGACCTGCTGAGCGGATGGTCCGAGTACTTTAGTGTCCAGTGGAATGCGGCGCTCTCCCTCGTGGCATTCATTCTGGCCTACCCCATCCACTCGGCCACGCCGCGGGCACGCGAGGCTCTCGACAAGGCAGTCGCCGTCTTTAATCATTTCGGCACCCACTTTGCCGTCAGTGCCGACGCGGCCAGCATCATCAAGGACCTCGTGGCCAAGGCAGACCACATGATTAGTGCTGGCACACTGGCGAGGGCTACTTCGCCGTACCAGTCCTACCTGCCATCAACGATGACGACGGCGGCATCGGCATCAGCCACATCAGCGTCAGTTGTTGCCCAGGCATCTTCTTTGAACAATGACAGCAACAGCACTTCTGCGGGCATTGCTGTGCCCGAGGGTCTATCGTGGCTCGACCCCAACCACCAGAACGATCCGAGCGACTTTGATCAGTTTATGGACTGGGCACTTTCCGTGGACAGCTTCAATAACTTTGAGCGGTTCTTCGATACCAACAATCCGGCCGACCCACGAGCATTTGAGCGTACATGATTGACGAGGGGTTCTTTTTGACTAGTCACTGGCGTTTTGTCGTTGGGGTTTGATGTATCTTTATACCATCTGCTTATTTTCTGTTTAACAAGGAGACACTATGTCCGGTGTTTTTTTTAGTTTTTTGATATGCTGCCATTACATTTAGCTTTGGCAGATGTTATCCCTGGCGATCAGCCAGAGCTGTCTGTAAATAAGATGTAGGCTGACTGTGGCAAAAGCACCTGCCATAGGCTAGCACGTTCCCAACAATTTTTTTTTACCCCAGATGAACATCAGATTGTTTCTCTTTGTCTGTGTGCCGACAAAGGGTGGGATCACAAATCGTCAGGCAGACTGCGAAACCGCGAACAAAGAGTAGATGAGTAAGAATGCAACGACAGCGGGTTACGCGTCGAAAGATCGAATCCACGGGCTATGCAAAAAACTTGACAGATGGAAGAAAACGGCAGAATGATGAAAGAGGATTTCAGCGAGTCTTTACAAGCGAGATGCTCTCCTGGTTTCACAATCACCGGTGACATCGGGCATTGGCAAATGACAATCCATAGCATACTATGTACATGGATTTGAACATAACGAGCGTCAACCAAATGATAACCCCCGAAAATGCATTGGCGCCATTCTCTGTCAAATTTCCATCCAGGGAGACTGACAGACAACGGGTTGTCTAGTGTCCAAAGTCGGTGCTTGACGGCTTGGATTAGTAACATCGACATGAAAATAAAGGCGTAAGGTCACCGTCATCTTGTTGGGCTTGTTATGGCGCTAGTATCGTGCGTGTTAGACTACTGCAGCGAACTCAAAATGCAGAAAAATGCGTTTTTCTGTGCGCATGCCTTTCAAGCCACAATACAATAAGAACAGAACAAATACATAATTATAAAAGCAGAATGTTGAGAAATCCAACTTTTCCGTACTCGCAGACATACCACATCTTCACACAGACGATCTCCAGAAAAATGTATTGCGATCCAGCTCGACGTTATATCGGCAACTCGACGGCAGCCTGTGCCGTGGGCCACGTCGGCGACGGCATCTTTGCTACCCAAAAGTGGCTCGGCCTGCCCGACTTCGTCGGCATCGTGTACCCGCCGTACTACCCGACCCTGTTCTTGGTGCAAACGATCGCCCTCCTGCTCAACGTGTTCTTCTACCTCATTGTCCTCCCCATCATCGACCTTCGCCGTCAAAAGAAGCGGTGGGAAAACTTGGTGCTCGACTTGAAGTCATTCGTCGGGTTCACCATATCCTTTACGGAGCAGTGTACAGCTGTACGTCGAGGTTTCCCTTGTTCTTCTTCCCGGATCTTAACCCTATTTACTTGTCTGTTGTCTGTGACTAACTTCGTGGCCAGATTAGCAGCATCTTGGCATTTATCATGTGGTATGAGCTAGATTCTCTACGACTGGGAGACTACTCGGCAGATCTCCGTCACACCTTCGATCGGAAGCCATTCTGGCAATGGTGGTGAAAGCTTACAAAAAGCTCCCGAAACTGTCGCATACGCTCCAGATATAGATTGGTTATCTGCCATCCAATAGAACCCGGTCAAACATCCTGCCGCGGGACGATGAATAAAAACACCCCAAACTTTTTGCGTGATACTCTATTGTGGCCGTTGTCTCATATGTGGCATGAAGAGCCAACTCAATTCTGTCGTTTTATCCAGTCGACTAGATGTGTCTACAACTTGGAGGCCACTTCACTGCCTTGGGCCAATTTGACTACCTCCCCAGCCACACCCCAGGAGAGAGCAAAGCCACTCCCGCCAGCTCCATAAGCATGGACGATCTTCTTTCCCTCCCCTCCCGATGGTCCCTTCACATACGGCTCCGTTTCCAGACGCAGGCCACCCTCGCGTGCCGGACGTCGACCGACGATATCCCTAATGACGTCGAACTGACCATCCTTGTTCAAGATGGGAGGAAACAGCTTCGCAGCGTTGGCCAGAAGCGTGTGCCGGGTTTCCATGGTCGGGGTGTCCCGCCAGTCATGCGGTTGCTTGGTGCCGCCGACAATGGTCCCGCCTTCCAGCGGACGAGGGATCAAAAACGCCAAGGTCCCATCGGCATTCTGCTGCGTGACGGACCGATCACAAGGGTTGGCCACCAGACATGTCTGGCCTGGAAGGGGAGGAGATCAACAAGTCAGTCTTTGGCGACGCTTTCTCGCCCGCGCGGGGAAAGAGAGGACTTACCGCGGATGGGATAGTAGGCAGGGTCGCTAATGCCGGTGCCTGAGCAGTTGACCACGATATCAACATGGTCGGCCAGCGAAAACGCTTCTTCTGGGCGCACCAGACGCTTCTTGAGCACCCTGCCACCCTTGAGAAGAAACCGACGGAGCAAAAAGTTGCAGTACACAGGCGGATTCAAGGTCCAGGTCGTCTTGACCGTACCAAAGGTGACGTTGGCAGGCAGCTCGCTCTTATCGAGAACCCGAAAGCCCTCGTACGAGTCGTATCCGCCCTGCAGCTTGGAGTAGATCTCTGGCGGATCTTCAAAGTACTCGTATCCATCCACGAGTTCGATACCGGCTTCGGGGTTCGAGGCTGCCGTCCTGCGGAACACATCGAAGGAGACAGTGCAGAGGCGCTCAAATTTTACTTCCGCGTCGCTCATGGCAGGAGCGGGGCGGTGGTGTGCACCAGCCCATGATGATGCATAGTTTGGCGACGTGTCGTGATTACCGCCGTGGGGAAATTCGTCCGCAACGACCAGGATATCTGTCTCGGGCGAGTACGTCTCCTGGAGCCGCGTGGCCGAAGCCAAACCTAAAATACCAGCACTGCACAAAAAGCTGTTAGCTCGTGGCATCAGAAAGCTCAACTGGAGAAGAAGCAGATACCCAATGACCACAATGGTCTTTGGCGCAGCTGGTTTCGTCAAATGTGACATGATTTCTGCGATCAATAACAGCCGCTGGTGTTGTTCTGTGTCTTTCGTTTCGAGAGGTTTCGTGGTGAATCACAACAATTGTTTTGCGCGTACTTCTCATACCTTGTTCTCGTTGTTCTCGTTATGTCGATTATCGCTCGACGGCTATCTGGCTGTAGCCAGATTAGACTTGGCCCATTGCCGATGGCGGAGATGCCAGGTGCGGCCGGTGGTGGGATCGCTGCCCGGCTGCCATAATCCACTGTCGGCATCGGCAGCCGACGTAGGTTGCAGAAGTGGGTCTTGCGTCATTGGCGCTGATTAGGTTTCGAGTGCCTCCACATTGGGACTAGCTCATTGGACTGTAAGTCGTACGTATCACAAAAATAAAGCCATTGCGAAATGAGGCATGGCTACATGATACCGCGTCATGCGGAACTCTAAAGGATGTTAGAATGTGCCATCGATCGATTCAGAAGAGAGAAAAAGTGAGACTAGTAGAAGAACACTGTGCCACGTGATCACACACCAAATAGAAAGATAGAAAGTTAAAAGAAAAAAAGGCTTGGTTGTTTTTCCCCCCACCATAACACGCAAATGTTCCTCACCACCAAACAACATCTTCCATTAACAAATCCACACTTTTCGTGCTTAACTGAATTCGAACTACATCTTCACAGTCATTTCGTTCTACAAACGCGGTCGCAGTCTCACTTTTGTAATGCATCTGCGGCTGACATGCCAAGTGGCCATTGTCGAGAATCCGCATTGACATCTTCAGCATCGTGGAAGTCGCCGTCCGAGATGCAGAAGAAGAAACAGGTAGTAGTCATCACCAGAGTTTTTGCAACTGTCATCGTTGACATCGCTGCCGGAATCGTCGTCGAAGAGGGGTCGAGTTGTTGTCGTTTGCATTGCGATCGAGGAGAAAGATAAGATGCAGAGACATCCATATGCCACCCAGCTGTCATCAGTAACAACGAGCAAAATGGAAGAAGAGAACGATGAAGAAACAGCATACCTGAGTTCTCAAAAGTGTTGCCAGAAAGAGGGAGAGGACCCTCAGATGCCTTCACTGGGTTCCATCAACCCACACTGCCAGTCTGACAACGTGCAGAAATCATCCACAAGATGTGGAGGAATGCAGAAGGATCAAAAAATTGAGTATGTCGCAGCATCGGGACCAGAAAGGCCATGAGGCCAGCCTGAAATCCCGACTCTGCTTTTACTCTCGCACTTGCGGAGTGCTGGCCGGTGGTAGACCTCAGTCATTGGTACAAATACCTACTGGGTCAAGACCGTACAGGTTGGAGGGAAAAAGGAGAGAAAAGAAAACAGAACCTGAAGGGGGATATCCTTTTCTATTCATGGTCTCTATTCTCCCCATAGGCGTCGGCAACGTTGGTTCTTTCTCAAACTAACCACCAAGCCACGTCTCGCACACCCCCATATGCCTCTTTGGAGAGAAGGGAAAGAACGAGGCGGGCCTGGCAAGTTCATCCCGCCCTTTCGGGCCCGACTCAAGGCAGGGAAGGAGCAATGGCCGCGTTTGGCTATCATGATATATGATGAACACGACATCTTCCAACAAAGGGAAAGGGCGTTCGATGTGTCTACCACAGACTGGGCCTAATTCTCTGGAAGGTGCACATATCTGATATCACAAAGCTAAACATAAGGGCTTGTGGGCTCATGGGCTCACGAACGGAAGTTATGGTGGCTTCAGTACCCGCGGACTGAACGGGAAAGTGGGTGCCTTGAGCAAGGCAGGTACGCTTCTACGATGGCGTTTCTTTTGTTGAGAGATAGAGTGCCCCTCTCGCTTGTTGTTTTTCTGGAACAAATGAGATTGCAGCCACTGTTGGTGGTGATCCTCTGTGAGGAAATAAGATTTCGTGCAAACGGTAAGCAGGAAGCTTGCGTGGACAGTTGTTCCTGCCGGTACAGTCTGTCCTTTCTGGGTGCTGTTCAAGTTTTTTTTTATCAATTTGCTTTGGAGGGGAGGGGGGGTAGTTGAGGCAAGAATGGCTGTTCCACACCAGGAAAACCGTCCGTGTAGACAAATTTCGCCGATGCCATATACGAGACTTTGCATTTGGCATAAGGAAACTGCGTGACTTGTGGTGGATCTCCGGACGGACAATTGTTGCTGTACCAGATGCTCTTGGCAGGTCATTCTGATATGTGCATCACTCACTTGGCACAGTGTTATAGCAGGGGAGAAGATCTGAGGGCATTTTGGCTTCAATGCTTGCAATGTCCGAGGTCTTCTGTCCCCCTTGCTCACCCATACAGTGTCATCCTGATCCAGCCCACATAGAAAAGAATACCCACTGTCCATCTGTAGAGGTAGGGGGTGGAAGACGAAGTGCGTTTCAGGAAGAGAGTGAAACTCTGGTGGCGCAGAACCGTCTTGTGAAATCACTACGTAGAGGGAACATAGTTTCTATTGGGAAACATAAAGTCGAAGACAAACAACACAGAGTCGTTAGAAAACAGGGATCGGACACAGTGGCTCAGAGTCTCAGGTAACACCATTCACAATGGGATTGTATTTGATGGACGATCCTGTCCCGGGCGACACACTGCCAGAAAATATGAAAGCAGACCAAGCGAGACCCGGTTGTCAGAGGATCATCCGACAGCAAATCCGATACATAAACTTGAGCCACAGAAAAACAAATACGCTTTGCAAAGTTGTCAATGGCTTGCTTAACTCGCCGTCGATGCTTCCTTCTCGTGCTTGGCCCAGGATCTCCGTCATTAATGTCCGTACTCCTCTTCTTCACTATACGAGCGTAACGCAAATACTTAATGGTGCGAACGTTGTCATCCTGGGCCGCATCTCCCACGGTGCAAAATTCGTGCCTGTCACTTCAATGCGTTTTAGTACAGTGGCCACATAATGATCAAGATCGGACAAGACTGGAGCGACTCACGCTGCATTGGCAGGGTCATCCCTCATCTGACCAAAGACGTCGGTCCATGGGCTTCCTATGCATATTCGCCTTTTTTCTACTGCCCGTTATGAAGAGCATGCTTCAGGAACGCTCTGATTCTCGTCCGTCTGGGCTCTTCCGTGCGGTCGTCCCCGTCGACGTCGTCAATCGTGGGGATCCACAAGCTGCAAGCTCCCGTCACCCACTCCGGCGAGTAGTAGTGGCGGTAATAGACACCTCGGGCATTCCAGGCCCAGTCGAGATGGTGATGGTCTCGCAAGCTAGGACTCATAGCCGCACCAGGCTGCATATAGAGCGACGCGTTCAAAACCCATTTCTCGACAGTTGCATCCACAAGGTCCTCCTCAGCACGAGTCATGCCAGGGGCTTAGGGCCTGTTGTATACTAGTTTATCTTCTTCTATCGGGCAGTTGGAAGACACACAAATACGAAAAGAGGGCCATAGATGGCTTGTATTGCATGCTATATTGCGCTTAGTAGCTCTGAAGTCTGCTTTAAATCTGAAATGCAAGAAAACAACGCAGTGTTTGTATTTGAATGTATACTGGGTATCCCCAACTTCGCTTCCACACCTGTTTGACGCCATGGCTTTGCTTTTGCTCCCCCAAACCCGGTCTCAACACTACTATCCAGGAGAGGCAAAACTAAACAGTAAGAGCGTATGGAGCAACGTTAGGATCCAGGGCTTTCCACAAGAACGGCATGCCTTGGCTCAGTCCTTTCTCGTCAAATGCCCTGGCCTGAACTTTTGAGCTGAAGGCTGTCATCTTGTCCATAAATATAGAGTTTGCAACCCGTGTTTCTTTGTTCATAAGGCCCAGCATTGTCGTGTCGTCAAACATATGAATCAATGTGCGGTTGGTGCCCGCAAATTCCGGGCGGGCAAAAAGAGACCCGACCACCATCTGCCCAATGACCTTGTCTACCGGCGGCAGAAAGTCCACGGGGTTGGTGAGCGAACTCTTTTTTGTGGGAAGGGGACTGTAAAGCGACGCTGGGTTGAACGGCAGCACGCTGGACACCTGGATCAACTCGTTGGTATTGACAGCATGGTGTGCGGTGGAGGCGAGATGGGCCTTTTCGAAAACGTCAGTCATCGCTTTCCGCTGTACCTTGCTTCTTCGTCATGGGACTTACAATGTGCGTCAAGACATCAACAAGAGTCTCGATCGTTTCTATCTTGGACGGAAAGTCGAGTGCTCCAGCTGGGCCATTGCATTCGGCCACCCAGTCCTGGATTTCCTTGTCCAGTGCAACGTCTCCGTCGGATTGGTAGTACGACCGTACGAATGTAGACATGACTACACGAATGGCGTCATGGATGACTTTGCCGTCTTCGTAGAATGGAAAGTGGCGGAGCGGCGGGCCATGGCACGAGTGGATCAGACCGCGTCGGCGGAGATCTGTTTGGAAGTAGTTGGACTGGAAATTTCCGGAACCGTCCTGGTACAAATGATTGGTAAAGTTATTCGCCTCTGTGCCAGTAAAAGCAAAGATGAGATCGACAGTGCCCCCCGACGCGAAAAGTATGGACTGGGCCAGAATAGAGATGGAGAACACTTCGTAGGTGACTACTCGGGAGTAAGCATAAGAACGCGTCGTTTTGTTGCTGTCGGACAGGGAAAGGGGAGGGGGGCAGTGTAGCTGGTGGTCATCTCACGTCTGTTCAGGATGGCAAAGACAGGGTGCTCGTGGCTTATCGAGCGAATGGCAGCCATCCAAACAATTTGCACCACGTAGTGCGTCTGGGCCAGATGGTTCCACTGGGCAAACCAAAAGTCGTTCACATTGAACATCATCTTGGCCAGCAGCCAGTCGCCTGCACTGTCGAGGGGGGTGTAGATCAGGTTGGACCCGACGTTGGTGCGGATGGCGAGCGGCAAGAAGTCTCCCGAGTCTTGGCTGATGTAGAAGTACGCGTCGCAAGCCGCCGCATACCGGCCGGTCGAATTCAGACCCAACTGATCGCGATGGTCCGCGTAGAACAGCCGACCCGCTCTGCTCAGCTGGTCGAGCCCCGTGCCCGCGAGCGTGCGCGTGGTGTTGTCGTCAACATGGAAAGGCAAGGGGTCGCCACCCTTCAGTCGGCGGATGAGGTACGGGCTGGTAGACAGACGTTGCATGGAGAAGTATAGGTCCTGGGTGTAGTTGGTGGACACGCCAGGGTCGGTGCCGTTTGGCAGCGCATGGAGCCACTCGCCCTGGTACATCTTGGTGTAGTCGTCCAGTGTCGTGAGTGATGCCTTGTCAGATTGGCGTATGCGTTAGTCAGTCCGATCTCGAGGACCTTTCAGTGTTGTTCTCGTCACGAGCTGCTCACATCAGAAACATCTGCAAGGGCCTTTTCGCCGTCCGTTTGCGCGCCGGTGATCCTCCCCACGAGGTCAGTCTGGATATTGGCGACGTCCAGCGCGTTCTTGGCGACACCGAGCTCCCCCGACGGATAATGAGGACCGCCATAGGAGTCGCCATCATAGCCGAACGACTGGCGCACAGAGATGAGGCCCCGCGTTCTGTTGACGGGGTGGGCAGCCTGGGCTGGAATAGAGTAGGACTCGTTTTCCATGGGGGACAGCAGCTCATCCAGGAGAACAGTCCCGTTTTCCGTTGCCTTTGGTATGCTGCTTAGGAAACTGAGCGTCAACGCTGTGATCAACTGGTCGACCATGTCGGTGCCATTGCGTCTCTCTTTCACCGCCACGGGAGAGGCAGACACGGCTTCAAACGGTAGCAGAAGCAGCCATACGGCTGGGCCAAGGACGTTGAGCATCATCGCTGAAAGTTTGCAGACGCAAAAATCTACGCCCCCCCCCCTCCTCTCCGGCAACAGAGCTTGCGCATGCCCAGTGGTCTGGTCTTCCGCTTTTATTTAAGAACGGGTTCGTTTACGATTACTGCAGTGCATTGATCGGTCAGCCGTAGACGCTACTTCAATAGTATGTACGTTAGCGTGTTGCAACGGCTTTCCGGAAGAGGCTGAAGCGAGAGTCGCGGCGGGACGAGATGCAAGCTGCCTGATTGGGCCCGCGGGTGACCAGGAACCACAGGGGAGCTCACCAATGAAGTGAGACGATGAGCAAGTACGAGTACTACGCTTGTTCGTCATACATGGCAATGATGCAAGGGGAACCCCCTCCCCCAGAAGCATACTCATAATCCATCCCTACAAGGTTCGTGGCTACCTCCTGCATCTCGAGTTCTCTTCAGATTTAGGTACTTTCGCGTGTAGCCGTTTGGTGCTAAGCAGGGAACTTGTTCGCGCGTCGATCCTTTTGAACCCTACACAGCCACGGAAGGAGGTACTATTTTTGTACTGTTAGGTATGATGCTCTAAAAACCAGTTACCACAGAAGGACAGAAGTGGCTGAATCCGGGCTGTGTGTCCTGGAATATTAGCACGCTGATCCCTAAAATCCCCGAAATCTAGTCCCCGAAATTATCTGAAATCCCCCTATGTCGGCCATCGGGGTTCGTCACAACGAAACCGGGTTACTTCCACACGGGCGGGTTGTTATCTGTGCCATGCGGACCTGGGTTGCTGACGGGGATCTAAGAACTTCCAGGTAGCTCACACAGCTTATTGTCTATTCGAGCTCCAGGATCCTTCTTGATTTCCTGATTCGTATTTCCTCCAATCGAAGCGAACTGTCGGGGCGTAAATAGACCCTTCCTAAGTTGGAGACGGCATTTTTTTCAGACCCGAAGACCACGGCTACTACGCAATGAAGCAAACCCGAGCCAAATCCGGCCATATCACACCCATGCGCAGGCGCAATCTTAATTGCCGTGGGACAACGCTACTGCACAAGATTGTTTGTTACACTGGGCCCTCCGTCGACAAAATGCAGAATATGGAGACTGCGGAGCGAACAAGGGCTGTTGAAGTGGCATCCCCGTACGTTACCTGGCAGTTGTTGCTCGCCCCTGCACAAAGAAGAAGCAAGGGAGGTAAAATATCATGGAGGTGGCTGTCACAGCCAAGGAGTCGCTATTTATGGAAGCCTGCGATACGACACCTCAGGCCGCTGGCCGGATGCAACCGAGCCGAAAGATGCGGCCAGGACGGGAAATGTGTATGTGAAATCGTATTGTCTTCAGGACTCTATCGCTCGCCTCTCCAAAGCGATACCGACGATCTGCCTTGCTGAGAACTCTGTTTCGACTGAGCACGGTGGAATACACATGCGCCGTTGCGCTCTTTCATTTCTGGTGGCAAAGTCGCGTTTGTGGGAGAAAAGTCAAATATCGTATTATGTAAGATTTCAAGGTGGAGAACGCATCGGTCAGAGCAATCAAGAAGTTTTGATGCCTAGTCATAAGACGTGGGCGTTCACTTGCCAGCCAGGAATGGAAATTACCAGAGAAAACCCCAGGAGTATAGAGTGTCTGGATAGCGGCCGAGCATGAAGACCGTTGCTTTCTTATCTTTTGTCTCTTGCCTCGTCTTGCCCTGCTGCGCTGCTGGCTTCTTTAACGAGCTGCCCGCTCGCCTCCCACCATGGCCTCCAAGCTTCTCGTCCCTGGACGACCAGCGCCGTGGCTGCTGGTGAGCGACATCCATTTCCAGCAGAGGGACCTCAGCCGCATCCAGAAGACAGCCCAGTGGATCACGGATCTGGCGCGACAACGGAACATCCAGCGCGCCGTGATCTGCGGCGACTTGCTCACGGACCGCAACAAGCAGCCGATCCAGATCCTGGCCGCCTGCTCCCGGTTCATCCGCGACTTGAGCGACGCCGTTCCCCGCGTGCATATCGTGCTTGGCAACCACGATCTCGCCTACAGAAACGACTACTACACCACGGCCCTCGATCCGCTGCGCATGAGCCGCCTGGCCCCATACGTCAGCCTGCACAGCAACGTGTCTACGGAGGTATGGGACGGCCGGCGTGTGCTGCTGCTGCCCTTCCGCGAGGACCAGCTGGAGTTGACCGAGGCGGTGGAGAGCCTGGGGGCGTCTGGCAAGGCGCACGACACCGTGGCGTTTGCGCATCTCGCCATCCACAAGGCTGTAACGCAGCGTCATGTGCCCGGGTCTCCCTACCCCCATACGTACAACGGGTTGACCTCCCCAGGAAGCTTCGCTCCCCTGGCACGCACGTTCACGGGTCATTTCCACTGCCACCAGGTCATACAGCAGCCGAGAGACGACGTCGGCGAGACCGGGCAGGGACGCACAGATCCGCTGCAGGGTGCAATCATCTACCTTGGCTCCCCATTGCAGCTCTCGTGGGGAGACTTGCACGACGAGCAGAAGGGCGTCGTCCTGTTTGACCCAGACACGCTGCGCCACGAACTGGTTCTCTCGCCACACGCTGTCGGCTACACCGCGAAAGACGCGAAGCATGTCCTCCGTGGCGAGATCAACGGAGAGGATGTGGTCGGAAAGCACGTCAAGCTGGTCAACATCGACACCCACGTCGAGTATGTGACAGCCAGAGACCGCCTTCTTCGCCTCGGGGCCAAGAGCGTGCACAACTGGAATCCGATGCGGCCCGAGCGAAAAGCTGTGGCATTTGGCAGCCCGGAGACACGTTTGCCAGCTGGTGATTTTCAGAATCCAGACCCCGAGGACGCGGCTGCGGATCCGCAGGACCTCGTCCAGGAAGCCAGGTCCTACGTGGAGGCACTCGAGCTAAAGGGATCCCTTCTCCAGCAGCGAGAGACGCTCATCACCATCGGCCAGCGTCTGCTCGGGGCGTCGGAGCAAGGTGCCAACGGCAACATGTCCTGCAAGGCTCTTTTCGCTCCGGAGCCTCTCGAAGGGACAAAAGACCTCGCCGTGTCGGCCACGGCGCATGCACCCACGCAGGTCTTCAACGCCAGCCCACGATCGCTGTCCATCACCAATTTCCTGAGTGTCCAGGGCACGCTGGATCTGGAGTTTGGGCGCGACATTCCGCCCGGGCTCACGTTTGTGGTCGGCGACAACGGCGCTGGCAAGAGCATGCTGCTGGAGGCCATCACGTGGTGCCAGTTCGGCAAGTGCATCCGGCAGGACCAGAGCATGTCGGTGAAGGACGTCGTCAACGACGCCGTGGGCAAGAACTGCTGTGTGCGCCTCGCCTTCGACAACGGCTACGCCATTACACGGTACCGCGGCGACAAGGTGCACGGCAACCGTGTCATCGTCGAGCGAGACGGCGTGGTGCAGTCGCAGTTGGAGCATGCCGACATGCGGGCCACGCAGCGAGCCATTGATGCGCTTCTGGGCATCAACTACGACATGTTTGTGCGCACGGTGGTGCTCGGCCAGGAGGGCGTGGTCAGTTTCATGAGTACCGGAGCCGCCCAGCGGCGCGAGCTGATTGAGCCGATGCTCGGGCTGGAGCCGCTGAATGGCTTCGGAGACGTCTCGCGGAAGCTGCTACGGGAGCTGGACGGCGAGATTGGGAGCATACGGGGCAAGCTGGGTGAGCTGGCGAGGCTGATGCAGCATACGCAAGCCCACCTCAAGGAACATACCGCACTGCGCGAGGGCTTCCTACAGGAACTCGATCAGACGAGGGCACGCCTGCAAGAAGCTGCCAGGACGCTGGGCGAGGAAGACCCGGAGAAGGGCTTGGCTGTGCTGGAGAGTCGGATCATGGCAGCCAACCAGCGGGTGGCAGACCTGCAGCACCTGGCCCGGAAGTCGGCCGAGCTGTGCGCGTTGTTCCACGACGAGAAGTTCTCGCTCTCCAGAGACATCCACACGGAGGAGCAGCGTCTGGGCCGGCTGCACTCGTTCCTTGCCTTTGTCCGAAACCAGCAAGACGAAGCAGCGGCGGCGGAATTGGAGCGCGAGCATGGGCCGGCTCCAGAGCCGGGGTGGCGGCAGTCAGTCGCCTCCTTCGTCGTGGACGCCCTAGGCGGCGTCCGCCGTTGGCTGGGCGCGGACGCATGTGGAACCAGCCACGTGGATTTCTTCGTCCAGAACGAGGTCGGAGGACCCCCTGCGTCGTGGACAGCCACCTACTTTGTACGGCCCTATCGGCGTGTCGTGGCATCCGTCTGTCGGGGCCTCAAGGCTCTCGAGACATTCACGAGCGAGACGCGCTCGGAGAAGAAGCGCCCGTTGGTGCAGCAGAGCCGCCGGAGCCGACCCGAAGACTACGAGGCACGTGTATGTGAACTGCAGCGCGACATCGACGCCGCGGAGCAGGGCATTGCCGCGCTGCAGGCCCGCGCCCGGTCCGAGGCGCTGATCCGGACGCTCGCTGCACGCCACAGCGTCGACGTGCAGACCGTCCGCTCCGCTGCAGCGAGCAGCCACCCCGAGGACGCCCGCCGTGTACACCAGACGGCGCTGACCACGACGCTCCGCGAGCAGGCCCAGATGCGGCGGCAGGCAGAGGAGCACCGCAGCCGAGCCCGCCGCTGCGAGCAGGCGCAGCAGCAGCTGGACATGTATGCCGGGCTGGTGGCCCGCGAGCAGAAGGAGCTCGGGGGCTGGAAGCTGCAGTGCGAGGCGCTGGAGGCGCAGGTGGCGGCTCTCGAGGCGGACCGGGAGCTGCTGGACTTTTGGGCATCGGGCGTGAAGACGAGACGGCCGTCAGCGTCCGGTCAGCCCGCGAAGAAAAAAAAGAGCAAGGAGAGCAAGGGCGACGCGACGACGACGCCGCACACGTTCCGCGCGTTCCTGCTCGAGAAGAACCTGGCGCAGCTCAACACGCTCGTGGCCGAGGCGCTGACGGTCCTGTACCACGACACGCGCCACGCGCAGGCCACGGCGTCGGGGATGATGAGGCCGCTGTACACGGCCGACGAGGCCGGCGGGGCCCGGACGCTCGACAGCTCCCTCGCCCTGCACCCTGACGTGGGATACGCGAAGCGCAGCGGAGGCGAGCGCAAGCGGATGGACCTGGCTCTCTTCTTTGCGCTGCTGCAGCTGAGCCAGGCACGCAGCCGCTATCGCGCGCACTATCTGCTGGTGGACGAGGTGTTTGACAGCCTGGACGACGCCGGGATGGCGGCCGTGGTGCGCTGGTGCCAGTTCCTGCAGCCGCGGGTGCCGTACGTGGCCGTGATCACCCATCGGCAGCAGTACCGCGAGGCGAGGCTCCACAGCCTCCAGGAGGGAGGTGGTGGCGGGGACGAGGACGATGATGACGGCACCCCGAAGGTAGTGGTGACGGCGCGGATGGGCCAGAAAGGCACGGAGCTGGAAATGGACGGACGGCCGCTGGGACAGAGGACGTTCGCTGAAGAGGCAAGTCGACGGATAATTGGTGACCAGAATTAGACAAGAGGCTCGCAGAAGAAGGGCGCGGCAAGCTCGTTCATACGCCGGCATCCGTAGTCCGGGCTGCAATTGGCTGGGGACCCATCGGAATCATTGATGAGACGAATGAAAGCCGGGCCATGTTGCGAGATCCTGACCACGACTTCGCGGACGCTGGATTGGGGCGTCCGTCTGGTCGATTCGTTTGCATAAGCAGCACCTGGTCTAGTGATGCTAGTCAGCCGTCGAGACAGACAAAGCGAGTTGAACTGTGTCTGAACAAGTAGGAAGAGACGGACCGGTGCAATGGTAAGAACAGCAGCACCATCCTTATCAAATAAGCTGCACCAAATGCCAAGTATGCCTGCCCGCGCAACACCGCAAGCGTCGAAAATGGAGCATCGATTCTTATCTCAACAAGCCAAACGCGTGGAACTACCAGTAGCAGGGTTGTTTTCCGTATGGATCGTTTTCTTCCACAACGGGCGACTGTCTGGTTGCCGTTCTCGTGCAACGGATCAAAAGTCACAACTTGGTGTCACAATGATCATGGCCTCCGTCGAGCCATCACAGGTATAGTCTCCGCTTGAAAGTGCATCTCCAACACACAACCTACGGTGATCTAACAGCACAGCCCCTCTCCATCGTCGAGGCAACGGTGGCCGACCTCGCCACAGCCCTCGACCAAGGCCGCATCAACAGCGTCGAGCTGACGGCCAAGCATCTTCTCCGCGTAGCCAAGTATGACCGACGGTCGCTGCTACTCAATGCCATTCCGGTGATCCACGAAAACGCCTTTGAGGCTGCCCAGGCCTCGGATCGCCGCCGTGCCGCCGGCCAGTCGCGCGGCCTCCTCGACGGCATCCCCTGCACCATCAAGGACTCGTACAAGATGCAGGGAATGACGGTCGCTGCGGGGTCCCCGGCATTCCAGAATCTCGTGGCCCGCGAGGACGCCTTCACCGTCCGCCAGATACGCGAGGCCGGCGGCGTCGTCCTCGGCCGCACCAACATGCCGCCCATGGCCGCCGGCGGCATGCAGCGCGGCGTCTACGGCCGGGCCGAGTCCCCCTACAACGCCGCCTTCCTCACGGCCGGCTTTGCGTCGGGGTCGTCCAATGGGTCGGGCACGTCGACGGCGGCCAGCATGGCGGTCTTTGGCATGGGCGAGGAGACGGTGTCGTCCGGGCGGTCGCCGGCGTCCAACAACGGCCTCGTGGCGTACACGCCGTCGCGTGGCTTGCTGTCCATCCGCGGCAACTGGCCCCTGTTCCCCACATGCGACACGGTGGTGCCGCACACGCGGTCGCTGGCCGACATGTTTGCGTTGCTGGATGTGATCGCGGTGGCCGACGACCGCACAGCGGGCGACTTTTGGCGCGCGCAGCCGTTTGTGGCCTTGCCGGCAGTGGAGACCGTGCGGCCCAGGTCGTACTGGGATCTGTGCGACGACCAGGCCCTCGCGGGCGCCAAGATGGGTGTGCCGCGGATGTACATTGGCGGCGTCGATGGCGACCCGGCCGCACGCCCCGTGCACACCCGCCCTTCTGTCGTGGACCTCTGGACGAATGCGAGGACGGTCCTGGAGAAGCTGGGCGCCACGGTGGTCGAGGTGGACCTGCCCATGATCGTCCACTACGAAAGACCCGAGCCGGGTGCCCAGCCCAAGGACGCGTCTCTGGCCCCGCCGTACCGCCACGATGTCGACATGGGTCAGCTGATGGCCTATGCCTGGGACGATTTTCTGGTGGCGAACAGGGATGCCCACGGGGCCGACACACTCGCCGTGGTGGACCCGGCTCGGATCTTCCCCCAGCCACCGGGTACCTTGCCCGACAAGTACGGCACGGACAACCCGCTGGACCAGTATGCGGCCGTGGTGGCCCACATCACCGGCGGCCGCTTGGCCAACATTTTCGACATTCCGGGCCTCGGAACAGCCCTGCGGGCCCTTGAAGACACGCGAAAAAGCGACTGGGAAGACTGGCTGGATGACCAACAACTGGATGCCCTCGTATGGCCTTGCAACGGGGACGTCGGGCCCGCCCATGCAGACGTCGACCCGGAAGCCGCGGCACTCGCCTGGCGCAACGGCGTCCTCTACTCGAACGGCAACTGTGCCATACGCCAACTGGGGATACCCACGTGCAGCGTGCCCATGGGCGTCATGGCGGACACGGGCATGCCGGTGAGCCTGACGTTTGCGGGTCGCGCATACGACGACAGCCGGCTGCTGAGGTATGGGTATGCATTCGAGCACGGAAGCCACCTGCGCGAGACACCAACGAGGACGCCTGCGCTGGTGACAGATACAGTGTCGGCACAGGCACGAGTCGGCGAGATGGGCGATGTAGCTCCAGAGCTTGCAGTGGCGGCCCAGGACATCACAAGCGAGGTGGGGAAGAAGCGAGTGCACGTCTCTGGCAAGGTAGTGCCAGGGCAGGTCAACGAATTGCATGTGTACGTAGACGGGGACGAACTGGATTACGGGGCGATGGCTACGGATGGCAGCTGGGCGGTCGAGTCTGGTATCTTGGAACTATGGGAAGGACGTCCCGAGGAGAAGGCTGTTCCAAGTCGAGACAAGGCCATGGTTATTGTGGTAGCCAGAGGGAAGAATGGACGCTCCACTGGAAAGATGATTTTTGTATAGTGTTCGATGACCGTGGAAGGGCCCTAGCTCCGCGAAATGCAATTGTGCAAGCAGCTCCTTCTCCCCTGTGTGTCGTTTCTTGGTAGGCGATTAATCAACATACTCTACGACTGCGGGCCGCGAAACCTCCTTGTTCTCCAATGATGTCGTCTGACCCGACGAGCCTGTCTCTTCATCCAGGACCAGAGCCGCGGTATGGGGATGAAGGCTCTCCTTGACGCCCTGTGTCAGGCTGTCCCATCCGTGGCCTTTTCCGGCAAAGATGTGGTCGATTTGCTCCAGCGACAGCTGCTTTGTCTCGGGGTACAGGAAGTACACCATGGGCACGAACGAGGCATTGAAGACGGCCCAGACAATGTAGTACTTCCAGCCGATGTTGGCCAGGCCAATGGGTGTGACCGTGACCGCAATGCCGTTGACTGTGTTTGGCTGTTAGACATGGAACGCGACAAACGGGATACACGTAGCAACTCACAGAGCCAGTTGGACACAGACGCCAGAGAGCCTCCCATGGATCGCATCCGCAGCGAGTTGATTTCCTGTTTCGCGCGTGAGAATCACCTCGCCGACCTAAGGAGGGGGCGTGACTTACTGCCGGATAGATCCAGGACACATTCAAAAAGCTCAGGGCAAATGCCGAGTAAAAGAGAAAGTACATGACGACCGTCAGAATGGCGCCGCCTTTCCCATGCACGTTGAATCCAACACAGATCAACGCCGAGATGATGCTCATGCCAAGAGCGCCTCCCATCATAAACGGTCGGCGGCCATACCGGTCGATGAGCCAGATGGGGAAGAAGCTGAACACGAGATAGTTCACGCTGCCAGCGGCGGCAACAAGCCGCGCCACGGTGTTGCTCAGACCGACATAGTTTTTCAGGATGACTGGCAGGTAGTACGCAATGGTGCTGGCACCAAGTTAGTGGGAAAAAAAAAGAAAAAAAAAGGGAAAAAAAAAACCACTTTCACAGACGTGGGCAGGAAAAGACTCACTTGATGCCGCTCATCTGCTGCATGTACAGGGCGCCGAACCCCAGCAGCATTCGGCGCAGGTTCTGCTGGCCTCCGTTCTTGAAGATGTCCGTCCAGGACGAGCCCATCTCTTCCTGGAGCGCCATCTCGATCTCGTTGCGCGTCTGCACGACTTCCGGGTCCGTTTCCGGCCGGTCGAGCAGCCGCGCAATCACCGTCGTAGCCGCCTCCAGGGACTGGTGGTGCGCAATCCACCGCGGCGACTCCACCAGAAAGGGGCCGACGATGAGGAGATAAATGGCAAACACGGTCTGGATGGCAATGGGGAAGATCCACTGCATGTTGTTGGTCGCGTAGTCGGCGCCGAACGTGATCCAGTTCGACAGCACAAAGCCCAGGATGATGTTGACGGCCTCCACCGTGATGAGCGCGCCGCGGTTCGCCGACCGCGACACTTCGGCCTGCCACGTGGGCACGACGGCGGTCATGATGCCCACGCCCAGGCCGGTGAAGACGCGCGCCACGATCAGGTGCGGCACCACGCGGGCGGTGGCCTGGAGGATGGCGCCCACAATCACAATCCAGGCGCCGACATAGATGGAGCGTTTGCGCCCGAGCCTCTCGCCGCCGGCAAAGGCGCCGAGTGAGCCAAACAGACAGCCGAGATCGTACAGGCCGACGATGAGACCCTGCTGGAGGGGCGACGGGTCGTGGAACTGGCGGATGAAGGAGTCGGTGCCGATGACGCCGCCCATGACACCTTGGTCGTCTGGGAGAACACTGTGTCAGAGTGTGTGATCCTGCCATGTCTTCCGCATTCGGGAGCGCTCACATCCAAACAGAAGAAAGCCCATGCTGCAGGCCGACGTGATGCCGGCCATCAAGGGCCTGCCGCGGAGAGGCTTCATGGTGGGTGGAGGGAACGCCGGGACAGATACCAGCCAATCAGAGGCGTTGTTTTGTGTAAGTTGTCGTATACAGTGGGGCCAAGATCACAAAGATTCGAAACAGGAGCCAACACCTTTTGCGTTCTTTGTCTTCCTCGTGTTTTTTGTGTCTTTTTGTGTATTCCAGTAACGACGGCACACTGTCACTTATATATCACCCCTGGAGCCCAAATACGTCATTAAAGCGGACAGCGATACCTAAAAAACAAGAAACAAGAAACAACATACTCGAAGGATGAAAGTGTAACAATGCAAGCGGAGGCACATCTGTGGAGAATGCAAGCATCTCTTTGCATCAAAATGAATCGATAAGACTTCTTGGCATTCCTCCGCGGTGATGGAGGTGCAGATGTCTCTGCAAGCTCCTGGCAGGGGTCCTGCGAAGTGGTAACACGTCTGTTCGTTGTTTGGCTCAGCGGCATGGGCTGCGTCGATCACACCCCCGACCCCGCTTAAAATACAGGGAAATGCGGAGGGCACTGGTTGCCTGCAGCGAAGATCGTCTGAGGCTGGCAGTTTAGGACTGTCTTTGCTCCGGGCTCGCCCCGTAGGGATGTCAGATTCCTCTGGTCCGTCGGCTTACATACAGAATTCACGGCTGCTTTGGTAGGTCGTCGGGCTTGGCTCGGTACTGATGGGGGGCTGGCGAGGAAAAGGAGGCCATAGCATTCACATCACTGTCTCTTCTCAACCGCCCGTCCTGTTGTCCCAATGCAACTTTCCGTGTGCTGGGCTTGCTGTTCTCGCCATGGAGACGGCACATGTGCCTGAGGTCTAAGTTGATGGAATGTCAGCTAAACACGACCACGAGGAAACGCTTTTGGTATTGTTTCAGTTTGATTCAGTTCCGTAACGGTTCCCTTTACAACCCAGGTTTAGACAAAGGTGGAGTGCTTTCCTGTTTCTGTATTGACTTTTTCAGGCGTCCGAAGTATCCATGCTACTGTCCGTCTTGCAGTTCCTTCCACGCCGCCACCGAGCCAGCCGCCCTGGGGTAGTGACGCATTGACGACTTCTCCTCCTTGGCCACATCACCGTTGACCTCTGTCGGGACACCCCATCCGCCGCCACCTGGGGTGTGGATGACAAATTGCTCGCCCGGCTGCAACGTGAACATGCTGCGGGGGCCGAGGCTGACCGTGCGCAGGCCCCCGTCTGACTTTGTCTGCTTCTTTTTCAACCACAGATTCAAGCCCCGCTCGCCTGGCTCGCCTCCTGCCAGTCCATACGGCTCCATCACCCGCCGCTCCGACATGAAGGAGAAGTCCAGCGGCTCGCGCGCCTCAAAGACTCGGACACTCCCGTTGCCGCCCCGGTGCTTGCCCCGTCCTCCGCTTCCCCGCCGGATGGCAAACGTCCGCATGATCAGCGGGTACCGCTTCTCCAGCACCTCAATGTCCGTGGCCCGCGTGTTGGTCATGTGCGTCTGGGTCGGCACCGTGGACCCGTCCCAGGACGGGCCCGCACCGTTGCCGCCGCAAACGGTCTCGCCGTAGGCATAGTCGTACCCGCCGTCTGGACGCGGCCCACCGAGCATCCCCAGACAGTTCATGCAGCCCTGCGAGCCGGCCGCCGCGCGGAAGGTTTTGAGAATGACGTCGACCAGGCGCTGGGACGTGAGGGCATTGCCGGTGCTGACGGCCGCCTCGGCCGACGGATTGATGAGGCAGGGCTCGGGCAGGACCATGTCGACGGGGGCCAGGACGCCCTGGTTCATGGGGATGTCGGAGCCGATGAGACAGCGGAGGGCGTAGATGGCCGCGGACATGGTGATGGAACGCGGCGCGTTGGAATTGCCGTGCACCTCGGGACTCGTCCCGGCAAAGTCCAACGTGGCGTCGCCGGCCTGTGGGTCGATCGTCACCGTGAGGCAGATTTTGCTGCCATCGTCAAAGTAGTCGACGTCTTGCAGGACGGGCCCCAGCCGTGCTGCTGTGTCCCGGAGATACTGCCGCACCGACGCCTCCGCTGTCGCCTGGATCGCGGCCATGTACAGCTGCACCGTCTCGACGCCGTACTCGCGGATGAGCTCCGTCAGCAGGTGCACGCCGCGCACGTTGGCGGCCACCTGGGCACGCAGGTCGGACAGGTTGTCGCCGAGATGGCGCGAGCCGTAGCAGCCCGGATACTGGCCCGGTTCGTCGACCAGAATCTTGGTGATTCCCTTCTCGTCAAAGTAGCCCTGCGAGAGCAGCTTGAAAGACATGACGGCCGCGCCCTCTTCCCAGAGCTCCTTGGCATCGGGGTGCATCGAATTGCCGGCAAGGCCGCCAATGTCCAGATGGTGGGCTCGGGAGGCGACATAAAAGAGAATGTTTTCTCCAGCAGCATCAAAGGCGGGGCTGATGACAGTGATGTCGGGAAGGTGTGTCTGGCCATTGTTAGCAGAGGTGTCGGAACGTCGCAGTGAGTACTGGCGCGTATCAATGAACCTACGCCTCCGGCCAGGGGGTGGTTCGAAACGAGAACATCTCCTGGTTTCAGTGTGTGGGAGTGCAGGGCATGCTGGTACAGGATGCTGCCCTGCATGCTTCCGAGGTGGACGCTGTCGTCATTAGCACCCCCATCCAAACAAGGACAAGCCAACAGGAGAACCTACGGGACGTGTGGTGCGTTGGCACAGAGCCCACCGTTGGCATCAAACAAGGCGCAGCTGAAGTCGAGGCGTTCCTTGATTGCTACCGAGACACTCGTCTTTTGGAGAGTGTGTCCCATCTTTGTTCATTAGTCGACGGACAGAAAGCGATCGTCGTGATGCTGCCACTTGCCTGCTCTGCGATGCTCATGAACCTGTGGCCAAAGACAGACAAAAGTACTGGGTCGACCTCTTTTGCTGTAGATGGCAAGACAGGCATGGACATGTTGCTGGTCTTGGTCTCAGCAGCCGCCACATTTTCCTGTTTCTGCTCTACTGGAACCGCCTTGGGGACGTCAATGACTACGTGTCGGCTGAGTACGTTTGCCGTGCATCCTGGAAGGACCAGAATGGTCTGTGTGTTGTCGATCATCATGGCGGGGCCCTGTTTCTTGCCGTCAGCCACATCCATATTCTCCGTGTAGACAGATACAAACTTGCCTCCACCTTCGCGCCCGCGGACAGCTTGTCGAGTATGTAGACGGGAGAGTCCACCCATCCCAGTCCCTTGAAGTAGACGTTGGACTTCTTTTCGGGTTCTGGTACAAACGAGGCCAGTGCCCCATTCTCCAGAGCATCCATCTCAGCAAAGGGTGTGAGCTGCTTCTCGTCGCTGTCTTCACTGCGGCCGCTCTCGCCCGAGGTGGCTTTTCCGCGCACCCGGATACCATCCACATGAATGATCCGGCCCGCGGGCAGGTACGAGAACTCCCGTTGAAACTCGCGTCTAAACACGGCCGCGTAGTTGCCGTCGTCCGGCTCCGCAATCATGAGGTTCGTGTCCGTGCCGTGGAACCGCATGCTGAGAAACGTGTCTGTGTCGATCTGTGCCTTTGTGGAGACGCCCTGCTGGATGCTCAGGTGCTCCACGACGCTCTTCTGGAGGGCAGCGGCTCGCTCCCGCAAACGAACGGACCCCGCACTGGCAGGGTCCTCGTCCCAGACTTCCGAGGCGGGAACCTGCTGCTCGTCCGTCACCGCGGCCAGGTCCATGCCGTACGCCGACAGGATGCTCGAGTACTTGTGGATAATGACGGCGTTGATGCCCAACAGGCGGCCCATCGCGCAGGCGTGCTGGCCGCCAGCGCCACCAAACACGGCCAGCCGGTGAGCCGATGGCTCGTAGCCGCGGGCCTGGGTCAGCGCCCGGATGGGCCGGCCCATGGTTTCGTTGGCGACGTCGATGAAACCGAGCGCAACCTCCTCCGGGGTCATATCCTGGCCGGTTTCCTGGCGCACCTGGTCGGCCAAGGTCTGGAAAAGGCGGCGACTGGCCTCGAGGTCGAGTGGCTCATTCTCTTCAGGACCAAAGATGGACGGGAAATACTCTGGCAGCAGTCGGCCAAGCAACAGGTTGGCATCGGTCACAGCCAGTGGGCCGTCTTTGCGGTAGCAAGCTGGGCCGGGGTGGGCACCGGCGCTCTCCGGGCCGACACAGAAGAGGCCATTGCGGAGGGACAATATGGAGCCGCCGCCCGCAGCCACAGTGTTGATGTCCAGCTGGGGTGTCTGCAGCGTGATGCCTGCGGTTGTGCTTTCAAAGATGTGCTCGTACGCTCCGCCGTAACGAGAGACGTCCGTACTTGTGCCGCCCTACATGTCGTCAGAGTGTGATCCACCACAGAGACACCTTCAGGGAAAGGTGACGCACCATATCGAAGCCAATGACGGGTCGGCCATCAGTCTCTGCGTAGGAGGTCTTGGCGAAGCCGACATATCCGCCAGCGGGTCCACTCAGAATGGCCTTGACACCAGAGAAGCTCTTCCAGCTGGTGAGGCCACCGTCGCTCATCATAAAGTCGCAGTTGGTGCTCTCTGCAGCCTCCAGACGGCCTCGAAAGCCACTTCTGAATCCATCAATGTACGTCTCCGTGACGGGTGTCAGATACGCGTCGGCGGTGGCACTCAGACCTCGGCTGACCATCTTGATCGACGGACTCAGCTCCGACGATAGCGAGCAGTACCGGAAGCCGAGTTCTTCGCGGGCCATCTTGGCAACCGCCTTCTCGTGATCGGGGAAGGCATACGAGTGGGCAAAGACGATGGCAATGGACTCGATGCCGTCCTCTTTCAGTGCCTGGAGGTCGTTCTTAATCTTTGTGAGGTCTGCGAAGAGAATTAGCTGTTTCTTCTGTTGCTTCTGTTGCTCCATAAATCATTGTGTCTTGTCCCATACCTGGCCTCTCCAGTATCCTGACCACGTCGCCACTCTCACATCGAACGAGCTGCGGATCTGAGTCGATGCGCTGTTGTAGCTCCTCAGGCGCCACAGGCTTCCGGCTCTCGCTGAACTCCTCCATGGTGACCCGCTCGTCCACCTCAACAACGCGTTCGTATAGCATCTCCGGCTTGCGCACAGCGAGAGCAAAAATGTCCGGGCGCGACTGCGTGCCAATGGCGAGAAGATCGCCAAAGCCGCGCGTTGTCACAAGGGCACAGCGTGCTCCTCGACGCTGCAGCAGGGCATTGGTGGCAACGGTGGTGCCCATGCGGATGCTAACGATAGACGAGGTGTCGAGGGGCTCGCCACGAGGCAGATCGCGGTCCTGGGCGAGAGAGAGAACCCGGCGGATGCCTTCGGTGGGTGCGTCGGCGTAGCTGCTCGGGTCTTCGGACAGCAGCTTGAAGACAACGGCCTCGTTTTGACCGGGGACGTGCGTAGCAATGACATCAGTGAATGTGCCACCGCGGTCTGGGAATGGTTAATCGGAGGTGTCAGTGACAGGCTGGATCAAGATGGCACACGCACCTATTGCAATGCGTATTCCGGTCATGATGCTGAAAAAAATGTGCTTGGCCAGGCGTTCCTTCTGGGTTTCCTACTAATATGCGCTGTGTGTTGAACGTCTGACGATATCTAGGAAGCTGACAAACGCATCCGTGCAAGCCAGCGGTCTCGAACACAGTCTCTGGGATCTCTAATATACGCCAGAAAGACGTTCTTTAGTGGTCAGCGGATAGATTGTTGTTGTCCTGCTTCACCAGCTGGACAAGTACAAAAAAAGGGCAATGGAGCCCAAGCAGCTCTATAGCCACATTGCTTGGAATCTAGATGCATACAAATACAGATTGACGGCACGAATAAGAAGCTATCGAAAACTAGTGTCTGCCTGTCAGACCACAGCTAAGCTTCTTTGCAGACAAGCTCTCCGCCCGCTTCTTTTGACCGTTATCCGGGGCAGTATCAAAGTGGAGACAATCGTCGACTTTGCTCGGATTCCATTTCCTTTCCAATTAGCGTAATCAGAGCAGCCGAGCTCGGATCAGTGTAATTGCCAATGACGAGACGCCTGCAGATAACCCAGCAGTGCATACCGTCGAATGGGCAATGCCATCCAGAGGCTATGGGTTGCATGGTTTCTTGCTAAATGGCGCCAACTCCACACTCTGTTTTGTCTCATTGGCATGTCTCTCTATTTTCCGTCTGCTATCTTGTGCTTTTAGTTTTGTGATAACAGCTACTACGCGTAAGACAGGGGTTTCACTTCTGGGAGGGGGGGGTTAAGACTGCTGCAACCCTGTATCATTGTATACCGTTCCGTCTTGCGTGAACGGGCTGGGTTGTATAAAATCAACAGCGAAAGACATCACCAGTATATCGTCCCTGTTTTTTCATCCCCCCCCTCAACTTTTCATCTTTACCATCCCCTTCCTTCAGCGACACCATGTCTTCCAAGCAAGTTGCGGATATTGAAAGCTCGCCTGCCCCCCAGGCAGTTGACGAGTCTCCGGGCGACACAAAAATGCTCTCAAAGGATTACGATGTCGCCAACCGCATCTTGGCTGACACGGCGCAGTTTGCCAACGACGACTTTACAGTGGAGGAAGACCGAAAGCTGCGATGGAAGATCGACTGGCATCTCATCCCCGTTGTATGTGGCTTTCCTTCTTCTCCATAGTACCGCCTTTCAAGCTGTGTGCGCTAACACGCCCAGTTGACCATCTGTGCAACTCTGAATGGCGTCGACAAGGTTTCCGTATCCACGGCAGCTCTGTACGGATTCAAAGAAGACCTCAACATGACGGGAAACCAGTACTCGTGGGTCGGAAGGTACGACAATGATTCCGCACCAGCAGTCCGGTATTTTCGTGCTCTGACAGCTCCACAGTATCATTTATTTTGGCGGTCTTCTATTTTTGATCCCAACATCCGTCGCCATGCATCATTTTCCGATCGGCAAGGTTCGATACTAGCTCTGTCTCCAAACCAACAATATGATTTTCTAACGGAACCAGTACTATGCCGTCAACATTTTTATTTGGGGCGGAATCCAAATGATCATGGCTGCCTGCCATAACTTTGGTGGCATTGCAGGTGAGTCTGTTCGTGTGCACTCGATCCTGTGCTCTAGCTGACAATGCTGCTAGCTTGTCGTTTCCTCTTGGGCGGTCTCGAAGCTTGCTCTACGCCTGCCATCACCATCATGTAAGCAGCCGCAAATGCCACAGGAAAAGAGTCTCTCGTACTGACCCTGTAGGTACACCATGTTCTACAAAAAGTCTGAGCAGCCTGTCCGCAACACCATCACCTTTGGTGCCTACTCTTCCGTCATCAACGGCCTCATTGGCTACGGCATCGGGTTCATCCCCAGTGGCTCCGGATCCCTCCTGAACTGGCGCTGGCTCTTCATTGTGCTCGGCGGAGTCACCTGCATCTTTGCCATTTTCGTGTTCTTCTATCTGCCCGACAACCCAGGCAATGCCCGCTGGCTCACACCCCGCGAAAAGGCCATGGTTGTCCACCGCGTCCGCGACAACCAGACCGGCATCGAGAACAAGACGTGGAAGTGGTACCAGCTGCGCGAGAGTCTGACGGATTACCGCACCTACCTTTTGTTTTTCTACATCATCGGCGTAACCATTCCCAATGGCGGCCTGAACACATTCAACGGGCTGGTCATCAAGAACCTGGGCTTCACATCGCACACGACGACGCTTCTGCAGATCCCAACCGGCATGTTTTCAACGCTGGCTGCATTGGTGGCAAGCCTGTTTGCGGCAAGAACAGCGCGGTTCCGGACGTTGATCATGGCATTGGTCCTGTTGGTGCCAATCGTGGGGACCATTTTGAACAAAGGTGGATCTCTTTTCTGTGTTATCATGCATCTTGCGGTTCTATTTTATTTTATTTTTCCATGCCTCTTGAGCACATTCGCATTTCCTGCTAATACATCACAGCGACGGACAAGAACAATTCTGGCGCCAGACTGGCTGGTGTCTACCTCATCTACACGTACTACGCTGGCTACATGATTGCACTGTCCATGTACCAGGCCAACACGGCTGGACACACCAAGAAGGTCAGCGTCTCATTCATCATGTACCTGGCATATGCGGTTGGCAATATTATTGGTAAGAATGTGCTTCAACATTTTTTCGTCTCTTGATTTGGCGAGGTTGTTAACAATCCAGGCCCCCAAACATTCATTGCCAGCCAGGCGCCCGAGTACGTCGGTGGGATCACGGCCATGCTTGTGTGCTACTGCGTCTGCATTGGCCTTGCGTTCATCATGGGTGCCTCTTACTATAGAGAGAACAAAGTCAGGAAGGCGTCTGGTGCGGCACAGTCCGAGGGCAGTGTCTTCCTGGATATGACAGACAAGGAAAACAAGACGTTTATCTATCTGCACTAATACTCCAAGAGGTGGAATAACTCAATTTGATATATTTTACGTATGTCTAAGAGCCAAATACAACTCAGATCTTCATGAATATTACGTGTAATGATGTGAATTGAATGGTGTTAAATATTATTTTCATTTTATTGTATAGCACATGTTGCAGTTTCTCGGGGTTTTTTTTGATAATGGATGTCAAATTGGGGGCTTGTAAAAGAATTATGGAGGAGACACAAAATCAAAGATTTTCAGAAAACAAGATTTCAGCTTTGACAGATATTACTACGTCTGTGTGAGGCGCGTCACGGCTACTGTATTCTTTAGCACACACCCATCGAAATTATCGATTAAATTGTTCCACATTAAACTCAAGTGCACGGGAGCTCTCTTCTTGAACCAAGTATTCATCGTCTACTCGATCTACGAGTTTAACGCCCTATCTCCCTTGACCCCTTTACCTCTGCCCATCTACTGTAGTATTATCTTACCACCTACGCCCCTAGTCAGACCGAGTTTGCTTCAGTGGGAAGTGTAGCAAAGCGCAGCAGCCGGACCAATCTACACGATAACATTAACCACCCGTCTGATCGTGCTTTTGTTTGTCGCTTCCCAGTCAGCCTGCTCGTAATACCGTCCGGACCAGAGATCGGCGTCCTTTGCCCGGACAAACTGGCACACCCCGTGTCAGCGTATGAATGCAGGCGCAGTCCATGGAGTGTGAATAGTGTTCTCACCTTTGTCTTGTTTACGATTTTCCAGATGACGATAGGGACGATGAAGATGGGAATGCCAATGTACGTAGAGACAAAATCAGAGGCAGACCAATTGCCCGCGAGAAAGACGGAAAACCCGGCGACGAGCGTGATGATGGTCGCCCCAAGAAAGCCCACCCAGGCGGTATACGGTTGCCAAGGCGACTGCCACGGTAGGGAGTCCCGGCTGACGCCTTGAACCTTCATGGCACGATAGAACCGAATGTAGCAGAAACACAAGGTGGCCCAGGCAATGAGGCCGGCAACGGTGCTTAGATTCAGCAGCCACGTAAACGCCTGTGAGGCTCCACCCGATCCAAGACCTGTCCAGATTCAGCCATTAGTACACGAAGATGTGGCGAGTCGGTGAAGAGACGACAAAGCACATACTTAGGTAGGCCAGCGGCCCAAAGAGCCAGGCGGTTATGACGGCCAGCCAAGGCACGCCGTTGCTCCAGGTGTGGCCGAAAATCTGCGGCAGCTGCCTGTCGGTGGTCATGGCCACAATCATGCGAGATCCCACCCAGCAGTACGAGCTTCCGGCCGACCAAGCGGACACCAGGATGCAGGCGTTGACAATGGAAGGAAGAATTGCGATGCCGGCTTCCTTGATGGCAATGACCCACGGCGAGCTGTTTGCATTGCCCGAGCCGGACACCAGACCGGGGGCCCGAGGGTCGACCGTGATGCCGATCAGAAACGCGCCGAGAATGTAAAAGAAGCCGATGCGGTAGGTCACGCGGCTGGCCGCCTTGGGGATCGACCGGTGCGGATGCATCGACTCGGCCGCACTGATCACGACCGTCTCCACGCCCACGAAGGAGTAGGACGCATTGACGAGGGCCGACAGAAAACCGCAAAAGTGGCCCGAGGGCCCCTGGATGCCATTGTAGTCGACCCAGGCGCCGGGGTGGTGCCAGTACTTGAATCCAATGGCCTCGTGGCGGGGACCACCCCCTGCGCTGATGACAATCGAAACAATAGCCAGGCCGATGAAGCAGAGGACCTTGATGGCGCCGCTGACGACTTCGGTCTCGCCATAGAGCCGCACGCTGCAGAGGTTGATGCCCAGAATCAGTACCAGGCTGACCGTGATGACCACTGCGGGCGTGATGTCGGTCCAGTAGCTGACCAGCACGGCGGCAGCCGAGATTTCCGACGCGATGCCGATCGTGTAGCAATAGCCGTATGAGATGGCCAGAGAAAAGCCGGCGGCAGGGTCGATGAACCGGGTGGTCCAATGGGGGAACGAACCAGCCGTGGGGATCTGACGGAATCAGCAGAAGAAAGGACAAAAGAAAGAGCCCCCCCACAAATGGGGGAGGAACGCCATTGAAACATACCACCGTGGCTAGCTCAGCGATGCTCTGCATAACGCACCAAAGAACACCCCCAACAACAGCGTATGCCAGCAAGAGGCCTGCCGGTCCAGCGTTGGCGTAGGCGGCCCCCGTGCCCACAAAGAGCCCGGTGCCGATGCCGCTGCAGAATCCAATCATGGTCACCTGATAATCTCGCAGGCGGCGCTGCGTTGCGCCCTGCCCACCGACATTGAGCTCCGGTTCGTTTTTGTCGATTGGGTATCCGTCAGCCGGGGCAGCTTCGACGGGAGGGGCGTGATCAATGGCATCTTGGCTTCCGTTTGGCGCTGGCCGGTCGGCGGAAAGCCGGGCCACGGAAGGCCGGGTGGCGTTTTTGCTGACCATGTTTGGTGCCCGTCCGGGTTCTGCAGGTTGTCGTGGTGGCGTCGAATTACACACTGCACTGGCAATGTGGCAGGAAGCCAAAACGACAGACCCGTCTGTTTCACGCGTTTATACACCCGTTTTGTTGAGAAAAGGCTTCACGAGGAGGGGATTACGCAATACTGCCTGGTCCTTTCACCATGCCGACGGCTTCCTGCTTGTACGTAACTCTTCCCATCTAGTCATAGAAGGGGCGTGGAATGCTCGGCGCGTGAAATTTTTTTAAGATAGAAAAATCGGGGCGCATCCCACTCGAATCCATTTAAACATCACGCCTAGTTACGTAACTCTTCTGCTGTTTTAGCGGCATGGTCTCGGGTGCGCGTGCCTAGAACGAGCCTAAGAGTACATTGAAATCTTTTCTTCGAGATCCTTTATCTTGCTACTCGAATTATCGGCCCTTTCTAAACTGCATTGTTCATCCCTTGGGCATATGTTTTCGCGTATCTAGTGTCGGTGTACAGAACTATGCGGAGCTGCTTTGCATTTAATGTTTGTATTTTCATAGTGGCAAGACGTGGAACCATATAAAATAATGCTATAGGTTGTCTTCGTTCGTTTCAGCCTATGATTGTATTTTGAAAATGCCATCTGGTGAGTTCTCCAGAGGAGAAGTTTTGAACCCGGAAGGATGTTTTCAAGACGAAAGCGAAAAGGGAAAACAAATAAACAAACAACCACCCACTGATAATATCCCTATACATAGAGATCCCCCTTGCAGAGAAACGGGAGCTGTCTTCAACTGGTAATATTAAGTATAGTGGACGGTGATGGCAAAATAAAAATCGACGCTAAAAAAATAATATGCTAGAAATCTAAAACTTTAATGACCCGAGATATGCAAACTTGGATTCTCCTCCAAATTACGGCCACTCCATTACTTAGATAACGTCCCTCAAACTCGCATCCAGCTCCCCACTTCACTCGTCCTCCTCCTCATCGGCGACCCAGAAGGACTGGATCACCCCTACCACGCCGACCACCGCCACAAACCACCAGCCGAATGCGTTCGTCCCTGCCTTGTCGCCCATCCCGATGAAGACTCCCATCAAAGCAGGCCCAATGGCCCTGGCACCGTTGGCTGCCGTCTGCGCCACGCCATTCACCAAGCCTAGAGCGTCCAGTGAAGGCACGGCTGCATTCAGCAAGATCGAGTTGTCGTTGAACGAGAAAACAGCGGCGAGAGTCTTGAACGCAAAGAGACAACCCACACCCCCCAAACGAATCCACGCAGGAGTGGCAGGCAGCATCACGAGGTACGGCAATAGCAGATAGACAATGGGATAGACGACGAGGCTGGCGCGCATGCAGCGGAGGCTGCCAAAGTAGGTGTCAACGGGCGGAAACAGCGAGATCATGAGGACGATGGACAAGAGACCCGAGGCGGAGACAAAGCTGGCCACGGTACTCGACGAATACCCAAGACCGCCCTGCGGGTGGAGGAAAGACATGCTGCCGCCGTCGTCGCTAGAATAAGGCGTGGTGGCCATAAAGGCAGGCATGATCTGGTCGTAGCAGATGGTGTGGAGAGCCATGAAGCCATAGCAGAGGATGACATGAACGACATCGGCCGTGAAGCCGCTGGACGAGGACGACGGGGCCGAGGGGCCATTGGTGGCTGTAGCGGCCATCCGCGAGGCAGTCGAGTTGCGGCGATGGTGCTGTAGAAGAGGTGATGTCTCCTGGGGGTCTTCCAAGGAAGAGTCCTTTTCCTTATCTCTCACGAGAGTCTGAACTCGGTCAGTTGTCCGCCTTTCTTATTTTATTTTTATTTTTATTTTTTTCAAGCTTGTCATGCATAAGAAGACCGCGCTTACCTCTCCCATGTGAAAGTACGCCACAGCAAAGCTTGTCGCCAGCAGCACGGAAATCAGCAGGTTCGGCAGCGCAAACGGATACGCCTGCAGCAGCGCAAAACGGCCGTCTCGGCACAGCCCCGGCATCTGCGTGCACGGCTGGGCCAGGTAGCCGCCAATGAACGGGCCGACCACGGTCCCGATCTGGAACGCGGTCTGGTTCCAGGAGAATGCGCGCGACGTGTTCTCGCGCCCGGTCACCATGTCGCCGATCATGGTCCGCGTGATCACCACGTTGCCACTCAGCAGGCCGGCGGCCACGCGGAAGGTCAGCATGGCGGCGACGGAGGTGCTGAAGGCAAACCCCAGGGTGCTGACAAAGACCGCGGCGAGACCAAAGAGCATGACCGGGCGGCGGCCGACGCGGTCGCTGAGACGGCCCCAGATGATGTTGGTGCCGAACTGGGCGAGGGAGTAGGCGGAAAAGAGGAGGGTGACGCGCCTGGTGGCCTCGGCGTCGGACATGTCGGGCGGAGAGACATGTTTGACCATGGGCAGCAGGTACGTGACAATGGAGTTGACGGCGAGCGGTTCGACGAGGCGGCAGGCCACTGGGGAGGGGCGTTAGAACGAAGTGCTGTGGAAGAGGGCCGCAGACAAAGATGGCCACCTACTCAGGAGCTGCATCTGCCGCAGCGGAAACTCGTGCTTCTTCCCATCCCCAGCCATGTTGGCAGATTCAAGGCGAGCACATAGGAGAGCACGCTCCGTGTCTGTAGTGGGATGATCGGCGGCGCGGGTGATGGATGGAAGCTAGAATGCGAAAACAAGCAAGAATGAGACCGGGCTGTCGTCAACGGACTGGGCCAATGCAATTGACGGCATGTCTCTGGAAGAACAGGAGGCTGGCGAAAACAGACGTCTGGTCATAAACTCGAATGATTTTGTCTGTTTGCCTGTTTTTCTTTTTCTCTTTTATTTGCTTTTTTTGGCTTTTCCTCTTCAATTGTCCTCCGACTCTCGGCAGCCTCCGTTGGAATCGTGGTCGCTTTTTCGGATGACAAATTTTCGGAGTTTTTTGCCTCCCCCCCCAGTCATCCAAAGGGCAGCCAAACCCGACGGCCAAGACGATAGAGCTATACGAATGCGGTTAGTCTGGTCTATCTGTTTAGGTGGGTCTGCCGGGATCGGTGCCTTATTCGCCGCCGTGAACAAGGAGCGTTGTCTCGTTCTCCGCTATCTCGTGATTTCTCGCCTCCGCTTTATCTTACCACATAGGGCCGCGAAATGGAGCCCACTTGACGTCTACATACCCCGGGGTTTGTTGTGAAATCCAACGAAGCGATGGCCAGCGTGCACGGAATGGAGCGACCACCTCCAGCTTGCGATTTCTGAGTCGTACTCGCCTGTCCTACAATGACAAACCATCATCCACGCCCGAAAGGGAGAAGACAATCTCCAACGAAGGGGAGAAGACAACCCAAAGTGCGATCCGGCTGTTGGACCTGCAAAAGTGAGTCCTTTCCCACAGGGGCCGCCGCGTATTGTATTTGCCCAGGCTAACTCGCACACCTCATCCAGAGAGAAAGGTCAAATGTTCTGGTAAGGGAATGTAGTACCTCGTTTCTTATCCCTCCCCGCACTGATCTTTAACAAGCAACCCCCCCGAACAGAAGATAAACCAATATGTCAGGCTTGTGCGCGCCTCAATCTGCCTTGCCAGTATGGCATGAAGCTGCAGTGGATAGATGACACACCTGCAGTGGGTACGGGTTTTCCGGCCCCTCTTCCGAGCAGCAGAAACGGCACTGGCACGCCACCGCATCGTGCACAGTTTCCCTGCCCGGAACCTGGACCGTCTGCCAGCCCGGCTGGTCGCTCGTTGGATGATACAACGTCCACGCCCATGCAGCATTTGATAGGCAGCGATTTGCGGTCCAAGGTGGGCCGAGATGCAGCAACAAACAATGCACTTTCTGGCGTCAACTGCAACCCGAGTTACAATAACACACCTATGCCTAGCCAACACTCTCACGATTCTGTCTGTTATACACGGTATCCCTACTTTCTCTTAAATCTGCCAGCCACATCATCACTGCCACCACCACCGCATCGCACACAGTTTCCCTACCAGGGATCTAGACCATCTGCCAGCCCGGCCAATCGCTCATCGGACAATACAACGTCTGCGCCTATACAGCAGCCAACGCATTTCGTGCACTTTACAGACAGCGATTTCCGGTCCAGGGTGGACCGAGATGCAGTAACAAACAATACACTTTCTGGTCCTCTTCCCCATGTCTTCTCGGTCCCCTCAGACGCTGTCCCTGCCCACGCACAAGACAAGGTCAACTACAACCCGAGTTATAATGATACACCCATACCTAGTCAACACTCCCTCGATTCTGTCTCTCGTGCACGGTATCCCTACCTTCCTGTAAATATACCAGCCACATCATCATCACCGTCACTGTCTAAATCCCCATTGACACGATGCGTTTCACCGTCTTCGTCGGACTGTCCATTTGTTAGAGAGTTCAGTCTCTTGGACGAGCCGTCATGGTTCCCACCACTCGACATGGCGAGCTCCTACGACGACCTCCTCTTTACGTTTTGTATGAGCATTCCAATGCACTTTTCCGCTGGTCTCCGTGCTGACCTTCTCGTCAGATGCTCGTGAAATCTGTCCTCGGTGCACCATGTACGATGATTCCTCCAACGGGTTTCGTACGATCATCATCCCCATGTCTGCCAACCACCCTTCTGTATTGCACGCCATCCTGGCCGTTGCCGCTTTTTATCGCCGCCAAGAGGACCCGTCCTACCACATCCAGGCCCTTGAGCAGAAAGAAAAATCCCTCATCCACCTGCGACGCTCGTACCCGGACGAGCCCGAGAGACGGCACGAGGAAATGATTGCAGCCGCCATCATGCTGTGTGTCTTTGAAATCAAAGACGGGTCGGGCCCCAACTGGGACAAGCACCTCAACGGCGGGCGATCCATACTGCAGTCCAAGGCATATGCCAATAGGAAACGGCCGTACCGAGAAATCAGCGGCCGTAGCCCAGATGCTCGCAACGAACGTGTTTCTCCCAGCGCACCCAGCAGAGACGATGACGACCCACGAGAGACCTGGGTTGCCGGCATCTCTTGGTGGGCCAACAAGTTCTTCGGCTACCAGTGCGTCAACGGCGCTGCCGCGGCCGTCACGTGTGTTGGACCAGTCCGATCCCTGGACGACGGTGGCGGTACCGACCCCGACTCGCGTTTGGCACTACTTTCGCCCGTCTTCTGGCTGAGCCAGGGCATGACCTTCCAGGAGATCGATGGCTTCATGGGCTGTTCGAGCGAGCTGATGGCGATTACGTCCGAGATGAGCAACCTGGTGCAGACGGGGGGCTATGTGTCCAGCGGGGTGATTGAAGACCTCGAGCGACGTCTTTTCCGACTCGAGCAACACTCGCAACATGCGGCACCTTGGGTGCTGTCCGAGGCGACCAATCTGACCGATGCCGTGGCGGCCGGCATCAAGCCCCATGCTGGTCAACGGGCTGATGCAACGAACGGCACCGTCCCTGCCCGGGCACGTATGCTCGTCCTGACGGCCGAGGCAAGACGACAGGCCTCTTTTGTCTTTCTGTACACGTGTCTCTGGGGACTGCCAGTGACGCATGGGGCCGTGCAGTTCCGTGTTTCGCAGGCTCTCGTCTGTATTTCGGCAGTGGCTGTGATGATGCGTGGGGAGGAGGCGCCCATATGGGGCATGAGTCCGCTCATCTGGCCGCTGTTTGTTGCGGGTGCAGCGTCGATGGCCGAGACGCACCGCTTCGAAGTGCTGGAGACATTTTCACTATTGCGTTCGAGCAAATGTTTGGGGGTGAGTCTGAACTCGGGCCAGGTTCCTTTCTGGCTCGTTTTTTTCCTCATCAAAAGCTAACAATGTCTCATAGAATGCTGCAAGGGCTGAAGCCGCCGTCGCGTCAATATGGAAGCAGCATGACATTGCAGCTGCCCATCAAAGGCTGCCATACTTGTCACGTCTATTTCTACGACCCAACGAGAAGTGGCCGCTGAGTCTGGGCTGACCATCCAACGTTCTTTTTCGGGTTGGCATGGTGGGAATTTTCGAGAGTACCACGTGCATCTTAAATGTCTGCATGCATGGTGCGTCGCTCGGGGTCTTCTGCTATTGCATTTCACGGCTGATTTCGTGGCTCGCGCCTCCCGTTCGCAATACAGTCTGCGCAGAAGGGACGAGAAAGCGCCGGAAAAGTGGATGGCTGCTATAATCACCACCCGCACGACAGAGCGATACTCGACAATCAAATGCCGGAAAACGAGCCACGGCCTCGATTCGACTGCTTTCGATCTACTTTCATCTCGGCAAACAATCCAGCAGAACAGCAAGAGCAAACACCCTCGGCGTCTGCTGTATCCACGGGTGGCCGCTTTGTCAAAGTTTGTCGCTGTCTCGACCCCATCATCTATGTGGAATCGTGAATTTTGCCGGTGGCTAAAGTGTCGACGAAAAAAAGTGGACGACGAACCACGTTACCCCGGACAATACACGGCCGGGGGAGTCAGATTGGCTCGATTGGCTCGCTTGCCACATTGCCCATAGCTCTCAGGCGGGTGCACACGGTACCATACTCTTGTTGTGTGGTCCGCAATAAAGTCACGATGGTCTCTTAGCCAATCAATATATTATATCCAAACAGGAAAAGAAACAAACAACCACGTCCCGGCTTGGTCGGCAGTTTTGCCCTCAGCAGGCACAGATCCAGCCTTTTCCCCTTTCTACTGCCTTGTGACTTTTCTCTTTCCCTCCCAAAAATGCCCGGGGGCCATTAACGATGCTTGATTATCGGCAGTTGCAGCAACTGAGTGGTACACCTATTTTCCCCTGCGAAAAGACCGGGATCTCGACTTCGCAAATGTTCAGAAATAGAACGAAATGGAACAGAAAAACAAATTAGCAGTAAACATAGGCAATATGGGCCACCTTCCCCTCTCCCCCCCCAGAGAGTATAAGATGAATCGCACGAGAGTCTCGCCCTTTCGGTTATCCTTTCCTTGATCTTGATTTGTTTTTGTTTTCTTTCTCTCATCGTCTGTCCGTGCATCGACGCCGTCGCTGAGTCTCGCATCGTTTTTTTTTTGTTCCCCTATTCTTTCATTCATTTTCAAGAAGGATCAATCAAGACATAAACTGGCAAGCATTCATCATGAAGTCGGCTAGTCTTGTTGCCGTTGCTGGCCTCTTGGCCCAGAACGTCGCCGCGCAGAACATGCTGCGCTTTGCCTGCTCGCAGCTGGTGGTGGAGCGCACCGACCCCATCGTCAACCCCGGCCAGCTGTACACGCCGCATCTGCACCAGATTGTCGGCGGCAACTCGTTCAATCTGACCATGGACCCGGACACACACGATCTCCCGAGTCTGTCCACCTGCACGTCCTGCAACTTCAAGGAGGACCTGTCCAACTACTGGACGGCCGTGCTGTTCTTCAAAGCCCGGAACGGCACCTACCGCCGTGTCCCGCAGGTGGGCAACGGCGGCCCCCAGGGCCAACTGGTCAACAAGGGCGGCCTCGACATCTACTACATCCCCAGCGGCAAGACGACCGCCTTCAAGCCGGGCTTCCGCATGATTGCAGGCAAGGCCTCCAACACGGACACCAGCAAGGTCAACCGCGGCAACATCTGCCATCGCTGCTGGAAGTCGACCAACGACAACCAGTTCACGGGTGGTGCGCCGTGCACCGGTTCCGACACCGTCGAGGTGCCCATGGACATGTCCTGCAAGATGGTCCGCCAGACGATCATCTTCCCCACGTAAGTCTGACGCACGGTATGGAACCAAGTCCCGGCATGCACACTAACAGCACCTAGTTGCTGGGACGGCAAGAACCTCGACTCGCCCGACCACCAGACCCATGTCGCCTACAGCGGCACGGGCGCGAGCGGTGGTGGTGGCTGCCCTTCCACGCACCCGGTCAAGCTGCCGCAGATCATGTACGAGCTGATGTGGAACACGTCGAGCTTCATGGACAAGAGCATCTTCCCCACCGACGGCTCCAACCCCTTCATCTACAGCATGAACATTGGGTAAGTGGTTTCGATGGAACCGGTACAACTGGCCATGATTGATTTTTGTCTTCTAATTCTTCGTGCTAGCGGTGCTGCTGCCCACGGCGACTACGTTTTCGGCTGGAAGGACAACAGCCTGCAGCTGGCCATGGACAAGGGCTGCAACCTGAACCGCGACTGCCCCGCTGCTGGTCTGCACGCACTGACGCCCGACGTGTACAGCTCCTGCACCAAGAAGCAGCAGGCTCCCGAGGACGTTGACGGCTGGCTGCAGGCTCTGCCTGTTGGTGAAATGTCCATGAAGGCATAAGCAGAATGGAGGGAAGAAACGAATACGTGCCATCCGACTTTTTAATTCACGGCAGAAGTCGAGGTAGTGCTCATGTCTAGCTTTTTTCTGGTCTCTTCTTCTCTTCTGTAGTTATAACTAGCCCAACCTAGTTTCGGATCTATGTAGGGACCGATTTTAGGCCTACGAACCGCAGACTATTTATATTGTTTGTATAGAATAACAACGCCTTATAGTTGATGTGGACAGCAGTTCCGCCACCGCGAAGCCGGAGCACAAGATTCAGTAAAATTTTTGTATATCCACCCCCCGTCGCACCCATCCCGCAGATGCCAATTGTTGGTTGCAAGAGTTTGGTATTTTGTCTAGATTAACGAAGTGGCCTCCTTGTGTCTTATGGTCTTATGGCATCACGGGAAAAACTTGCTATGCATCCTCACAAGATCGCAAGAAAAGAGAGAAAAAAAAACACCAAGACAAAGGATAAGAAAACAGAGGGAAAAACGAAGGAACGTTAAAGAACGTGCATAAAAAACGTGTGGAAAAATGTCAAAGAAAAAAAAAAGCATCTAGGCTATGATGCCTGGTTCTCTTTGCCCTTGTCAACAGTTTCTGTGATCAGGCGTGGCCCATCTTCTGTCGTCTGTTTCAATGTAATGTCTATTCCTTCTTGTCCTCTTGTTTCCACCCCCTTGTTCCTCGCTGCAATATCAATGTGGTGAGCTAAGCGGCCGAAAAGCTCAAACTCCATGCGTTCTGCAGCCCTCGGGCCTTCCATGATCGTACCCATTATGTTAGAGTCCGGCGGATTATCATGCTCAAAAACTGGCTCACCAGCGCCGCGCATATTTGCTAAAACAGCCTGTCGAAAGTGCCATCGGAACAGCTGGTCGAGGGGGGCAAGCTGGATCATCTAGTAGGCGGCGGTCAAGCGTCCGACCGGCAAGTTGGTAGAAGTTCATGTCAAAGAAAACGATCTTGTAGCCATTCTAAATCAGAAACAGATGGTATGTTAGCTTGAGAGTTTCATTTGTACTCCAAAGCAGGACAGTCTACTGTTTGCAATGACAAACTTACGTCTGGGTTAATTGATATCAAGTATTGGTCAAACATTTGGTGTAGATCGGAGCGAAGAATAATGCCATTCTGCACGGAGTGAATCGTCCCTCTTCTGTGTGGGACAATCGAGATCCAGCGTCCGTAGTCGTTGGCAAGCCACTGCTGTTCATACGCGAGGGGGGAAATATGTGCAGCTTCGAATCCCGCCCACCGGTTTCTTCGCGCAGCTTGGTTCTCGACGTTTGAGATTACGCAGCGACCATCTCGCCTTTGCACTGCTTCTCGGGATTCTCACGTCTGTTCTCCTGTTGTTACAGACGAGGCTCGTGTGTAAACCATTTCATCTGTGACCTGTTGTGGTATAACTCAGTTTATTAAACTTATAATTAAGGAGAGTAAATTCTTCAACCGTGTTCTTACATCAATAGAATCTGTGCTCACGGTGTAGTCTCCTGGCTCGAGGGGCTCATTATTGTCCAGGACTTCTTCCGCCTTGGGATTCTGAACGACCACGCCGCCGGTGTGATTAATAGAATCTTGAGAAATTGGAGCAGGTCCCTGTTTGTTAGGGCATCGATCTCCTCCAGACCCCGAGAGGGATTCGATCGTCAGTGTCATTGAGGTCCCAGATAAAAAGGACTCGGCCGAGGCTTCGATTTCACGACGGCATTGTAACTGCCTGGAGAGAAAGGAACCTCCGTCGAAGAGCAAAAACTTGATAGGAAGGGGAAAATGTAGGAATGTATGTGAAATAATGGAAAGGTGTAGGGTGAGCACACGGTGTAAAGACAACATTTACGGCCACAGAGCTGTTCTGCAGTTTGCGTGTTGGCCCGTTGCAGCAAGCTATCCAAGCAGTGGAAGTCTGAGCTCAACCCCTCGTCTGCTTCTGCGTGGCGTGCAAGGCGGCTTCGAGTGGCCGGGAATTCGGCTAGTCGAAACATCCGCCGGACGTCTGGACATCTTTCATGACTTCTCCGTCGACGACTTGCGGCCCGGCAGACTCGTCCAGTCTTCCGTCTTTCACATGCTCAATGGGATGATCTACCAACACCACATCCTCAGTCCCGTCACGCGACTGAATCTTGCCCAAGGTTGTCTGAGGCCCTGTAAGTGATTCCCTTGATCGGAGGACGATCTTTGTCGATAGGAAGAGAAAACTCCAGTGACAGACACACGCACGACAGCCGAGAACAATGATATCAGGGTGGCTACACCAGCAGCCGGAAATATGTCGACTGGAAACAAAGATGCAGAGAAGATGGCAAACAAAAAACCGGCAGCTAAACCCACCAAAAAGAAGACGTCATCAATTTTGTCCGGACGGCATCCATTCCCATAGCCTTAATGACGAGCTGATTTCTTTGTCCGCGCTTTCGGGAATGAATCAGACCCGGAGACTGCGTTTTCTCGGCGCCGCGGACCTGGTGCACAAGGTATGTGTCCCGGGATTTGGGCGACTCGTGATGATGGTGGAGACGGCAAAAAAAAAATAAAAAATTTTGAACATGGACACGCAAGCGTCCATACTGGTTCGCCGACGCCGACGCGTGCCTTGAATCAGCATTCACTTTCTTTCTCGGAAGGGTTCCCAGAAACCCCAATGGGGGCAAATGGGCCGTCTGTCCCGTTTTACCCTTGACCCTCTTGGCCTTGTGGCTTTCATAATATGTGCTCTTCCTCTCAAGAAGAAGACGAGGCTCAATTTACACGGCTAAAACCAGCATGTCCCGCCGACCGGCCGCTCATGTGGCCAGCAGCAGGTTAATTCCGACAGAAGCACCCAAAACCCACACAAGAGAGAATAAAAAAAAGGCCCTACGTGATGATGGTGGTCTTTTGCGGACATGTGGAAGGCCAGAGACTTGCCTGGGCCAATTGCGTGTAGTCAAAAGTATCCAAAAGGGGTGCCACCATCCCAAAGAGAGCTGTCCAAAGAAAACAGATCTAGTATGAAAGCCAATGACGCCGATAGGCCCATCCCGTCTCTGTACATTACAAGTCGTCTGAGCATGTTTGTTTTGTCTCCACCTGTTTGTTAAAAATCCGGTAAATGTGAGAGGACACAATCTCGTCCACGTTGCCTCCCTCGTCTCGATCGGTACGGCTGCATTCATCCCGCCGAGGTTCATCCAGTGACGCAGGCTCCGTGGATAATTCATGGTTCATTCCTCTATATTTTCCCCATCTGCCAAGACCTTTAGGTACGCCGGTCCTTTCCATCGTTCTCTTTGTATTGCTTGCTTTCTTACAGGCTGTCCTCTGCCGCGTTTGTTCGACCGTCGTCTTCCAGAATTGACGATGCATCGCACTCGGGCATGATTTGGTCGCCGCTGCTGAGATCCAAGTGCCATCGCATCGCCCGTTCATCCTGCTGGACCTGTTCTTCTCTAGAGTTTTCACCCCGTACGGTGGGTGTCTGCTGAAGAACCCTCAACATCTGCTGGCTCCAGGAGTGACCACCACCAGGTGGAAGCCACACGACACTCGGCTTCATCCAGGCCATTCTTACCCCGGCAAGATGTCTTGGGTCTGGCTTGTGTTGTCATGGATAGCCGCATTCACATTCGGCCCCCGTCTGGCTGGGGCAGCCGGCACGACGGCATACCACGATGCTCAGACGGGGTTCACGTTTGCCGAGTACATAACGCAGTATCAAATTGGTCGAACACTCGTCTTCCGTGTGGCCGTACCGAATCAAGCACAGAGCCTGACCGCATATGACGCCGTCCTGCAGGTGGTGGCGCCCCTCAATGTTGGGTGGATTGGATTTGCTTGGGGTGGCCGCATGGTTGGCGATCCACTGACAGTGGCCTGGGCCAGTGGCAGCAACATGGTAATCTCCTCACGGCACGCAAGGTACATCTCAAATTTCCTTCATTTCGTCGTCGTCTTTTTCATGCATTGTGCTCTCTGACCGATCCAGCGACCACACAAATGTTCCGGCTGTCGACCCGTCCATCACATACACACTATTCAAGGCGGGTACGCACGTCAACAGCACGCACTGGCAATACACAATAAAGTGCAGTGGATGCACGTACTACAACACTTCGGGGGGCGGCAAGAACTGGTTGTACCCAACAGGCGTGAACCATCTGGCGTTCGCGTACTCCTCGACACGACCGGCGAATCCAGCGTCAGAGGCATCGAGGCTCACGATCCACGATGTGACAAACAATTGGGACCACGATTTTTCAGTGGGTAGAAACCCTTCATTTGACGATCTGGTTACGCAGAATTCGTGATGTGTTCAGTCGAGGGGGTTGTCTTCAGACCGCACTGGTCGCAGGACGGGTCGTTGTCGTTCTTCATGGTTCTGCACATGTACATAATATTATCAGCATCAGCATAGAATGAATGAATGAACGGATGGAAAGTGCCATCGAAAAAGAAAGAAATAGAAGAAAGAAATACTGACCTGGTTGGCGGATGACTCATTGTAGCGCTTTTTTCAAGGCAATGAGGTCGCGGTCTGTCGCCTTGCAACATCCACCCACGACAATCTCCCTCCATTTGCCACGTAGCGAGGTAGCCTTGACGATTTGGCTGAGCCGTGATTCCCAGGAAGCCTGTGTTGCATTAGTAACGTGCATAAAATGGGATCGGCGTCTAGGGATTTGACATGCCGTTGATGCAGTCTGGCCCTTTGGAAGCTCCCACTGTTGTGTCGTTGTGTTGTAAATCTCGCCATTGGTGCCATCTGGATACAGCACCAAAGCCGGCCAGCTGGACAGCTTGCCGCCACAAATCATGCTGGATACAGCGGCTTCGTAGCGCTCAATTAGGCGCGGCAGTTTGGCGATCTTAGTGCAATTGATGCCAACCCCCCAAGGCTGTGCGGATGCGACGCTCTTGGGGCCGGTGTCAACGGCTAGCATGGCTTCGACAGCCTGCTCCACGCTTGCCCCATCAGGCAATGTGGTTTTGGAGCCGTCCTCGCCCTCGGTGCCACTTCCCGGGAAGACACAAGAAATCCAAAAAGGGATCGGCTCAGACGAGTTGGGAGACTGCAGAGCGACCGGCAGTGGTTTGCCTGAAGGTCTCCGGTAGAGCTGGCGGATGGCTGTGATCTCGTCGAGTCTCGGCACAGTCTCATACGCGACGTATTGGACTCGCTCCGCCAGATTGGGCACATCAGCAAAGAGACACAGCCGGTCTGCGTGCCAGCGCACAAGTGCTTCGGTCCCAGTGCCCGCCTTGTCGTAGGCGCCAGAGTATTCGGCGCCGGGGATCATGCAGGCGCCATATGGTCCAAGGGACAGAGCAATAGAAGGATGTTTTCGGGGATCGGCCCCGTCCCCGGCCTTGGTCGCCTTTTCCGCAACGGTGACGGCATTGTCGAGGAACTTGGAGATGTCGGCGCGGTTGACAATCCCGTCCGGGAAGTCCGCTGCTGTTCGCGTGCTGGCAAACCCCGTTACGGACACTTGGTATGTAGCCGTCTCGAGAATGTCGATCCCAGCGCGGCAGAAGTCGCTCTGGCACGCCAGCAGGGTCTTGTTGTCTTCGCTGCCTATAATCATGTGCGACGACCACAGTGGTGTCGAAGCAGAAGAGAAGCGCACGCCGTACTTGTCCTCCAGAGAGGTGCCCAGGCCGCCGTCCAGGAGGCGAATGGGCGACGGAGCCGGCGGCATGCCCGTCGAATCAGGGTCGGCAGCTGTCATGGTCAAGCGTGTTAGTGGTGGGAAAGCGAAATCGTGGTCGTCGAATGAGAGAGCAGAGGATGGCAGAGGGGTTGGGGATTTGCCGTGTCGGGAGGTGCAAAACGGAAAAGCAGGCTTACGTTTGCGTGTGCCGCCGCCAATGGAGGGGAAAAGGCCGGAGAGGAGCTAAATGTGGTAGGCTGTCGCCGAAAAAAAAAAAAGAAAAAAAAAAAAAAAAACTCTTTCTCTCGTCTTGTGGTGCGCCGATCGCGACCGCTTCGGGGTTTTTGCCCAGAATGAGAGCTATGCTCGTTAATAGGCGGGAGCTGCCACTGGCACAAACTGCCACAGCCGTTAGCTCTTGGTTTGCCTGGGTTTTCTCCACACCTACCGCCCGTTGAACAAAGCGTAAGGTGCACCCTTCCAGAAAACAGGTCCGGCTAACACATAGGCCGACTCTGCCAGCCCGCGATCCGCTGGGATCACCGGTGTCGGACCCATTTCCGGGCTCGCTCGCGGGGGGCAAGGAAGAGGGGAAGGCTGGCTGTAGCGGGATACAAAAGGGTCTAGGCTGTCTCCGCCTGTCTGGGATTGCCCCAACGTTGTGTTCGTGCCGTGTTTCCCCAGCAGACCGGGAAGAGAGGCCCCAAACCCTGGAGTGATCGTCGTCTTTATTTTCGAGCACAGCCGTTTCCAGAACCAGTTGCCTTTGAACAGTTGCCTTCGAACAATTCCATTCACACACAGTCGTCTTCGAGCCCGTCGCCCACAATGATCACCGGCCTCGCCCACGTCAACCTCATTGTGCCCGCCGGCAGCCTGGATGATGCCCAGGCCTTCTATGCCAACACACTTGGTTTGGTTTCGGCCCCCGTCCCGGAGAAGCAGCGCGGCACCCTGTTGTGGTTCAACATTGGCGACTCGGGCCAGCAGGTGCACGTCGCGTTTGGCCGGCCTGTCGACTTTGAGGCCACGGCCATCAAGGCATCGAGGCACCCATGCTTCCGTCTGGGCAGTCTCGAGACGCTCCTAAGTCTACAGGAACGCATCTGGGAGCATTACCAGGCTGGCGGGAAGGGTGCACCAAGCGAATGTGACAAGCCTGGCGGTCGCATTTCAGGTACGTAGGGCGGGCCGACGAATGTGCAAGAAGCCCCCCGGGCAGGAATGGATTGAAGCAGATCAGGACGAGTGTTGACACGTACCCTTCGTTTCTTCCCTTTTCTTCTTCCTCTTTTCAAGGCCCCACAACAATTGAATATCCGGACCGTTTCTTTGCACGAGACTTTGCTGGAAATCGGCTCGAGTTCAGTCTGTGAGGATGGGAGAGGGTGATGGAGGAGTCGTGGCAGATGCGGCGATGGGAAATGGACGTTTTGCGAGGTTTTTCTTTGACAGATGTGCGTGAAGATGGGAGACTTTATTATGTGCCTTTTTCATTGCTTTTTTGGGGGTGTTTGGCAGTCAAACGAACCGTTTATTTCCCTCTTCAAAGATAAAACTAAAAAACTCGTATACCGACAGGAGGGCGGGAGGCGCTGAGACAAGCCGCCCGGGAAAGGCAGGCGCGACCGTGACTGCATAGCTGCGACGCAGAAAGGACGGGAATGAATACCTCAGTTGTGCTACTGCCCAATGTAGCGCGCTCCAGCCATCCTGGGACAGACATATGTCCCAAACCCTACACCGACCAGAGGACCAAGACCCGCCAAAGCACGACAGCTAGTATTATTAGGATAATAGGATTGAGCACCGAGTAGTATCTTACGATCGAGCTAATAATAGGATGATCGCCTGGGGATGGGATTTTACAGTGCCGGACAGCACATAGTCGAATCAAAGTGGGGCCATTCCAGGCCACCAGCGCCAGTGGATTACCAAGAAAAAGAAAAAGAAAAAAAACCCCAAATGCCCCTAAGCAAAAGAACGCCTTACCAACTGGTAGCTGCAGCTTGTTACTATGTAGCTCCGGGCACACGAGCTTTCCCTGCATCCATCCTGCACCCATCCTGCACCCACGCCATCGGCTACGAACCACACCGACCAGCTCCCGTCACCCATGCGTCTCCGCCTGATCCAGATTCCATCGGTGCCTTCGCTAGGCGTCTACCCCACGTATCGCCTGGCAGCCGCCGTCCAGGAACTTGTGCGCCGCCAATTCCTCAACTCGAAGGAGGGAGCTGCCGCGAACCGAAGTAGTCGAGGAGGAGGAGGAGGAGGAGGAAGCGACCGAACCGGGCAAGATGGCATGGGAACGTCCTTGCAGCTGCCGGCGCCACCACCGCCGACAGTCCTAACCTTTACACCGAGCCCTACATATACTCTCGGGCGCCGACAGGATGCCGCGACCCTCCCAGAGACCGACCTGGCCCGGCTGCGAGCGCCGTTGACCGTCCCAACCAAACGCGGCGCCGAGACAACCGAGCACAGCGACAACGATGTCTATACCTACATCCCGGCCGTCGAGCAGTCTCTGCGTGGTGGCCTGACCACCTACCACGGCCCCGGCCAGGCGGTGCTCTGGCCCATCTTCGACCTCAAGTCACCGCAGAACAACCACTTCACCGTGCGCTGCTACAGTCGCCTGCTGGAGAATACTACAGCTAGTGTGCTGAATAGCATATTTGGGATCGAGGCCTACACAACGGCCGACCCGGGTCTCTGGGTGCGGACGCCACGCGACGGCGGTGCCTGGGAAGAGCGCAAGATTGCCGCCTTGGGTGTGCATTTGCGACGGAACATCAGCTCCCTGGGCGTGGCTGTCAATCTGGATACGCCGGTGACCAGGGGCGTCGTACCTGGACAACAGAACATGGCATCAGAAGAGGACCCGTCCGAGGCGACCAACCCCTGGGCGCGGTTCGTTCCCTGCGGACTGGACGGCAAGGGCGTCAGTTGCGTGGCCGACGAGGGCCGTCTACGGTTTGGTCAGACACCCACAGCTTGGACTCTGGAGCCTCCGCTGTTCGCGTCCAAGTGGGCGGCTGTATTCGCAGAGCGTCTGGGCCTGGAGCCTATTATCGACGTGCTCGACAGAGAAGCGGTCTCGGGGCTGATCGACCATGCCAGCCAAAATATCGCATTGGAGGACAAGGAAGACTTGGAGACCGACCCAGGTCCATCTGTTGCCCGAACGGGAAAGTTATGACCAGATCGTGCAATGGCCGGGCCAGAAAATCAGAGCCATGACGCGGGAAAAAGAAGGTGAAAAAAAAAGGTCCAACGGAACCTTGAGCGAAATACGGGCTGGTTAGTCGTCATCCCGTCTTATGCGCACTAAAAATTGATGTGGTGGGTCGTCTCTGGATTCGGGGTCTGACTCTTTCTCTGACTCCTTCCCCGATCACGTGCAAATTCGCCTCTCTTTTTTGAAGTACAAAACCTTGCCGTAGTCCAGCTCAGCACAGCTCACGGGTGGGCTACGAGTCGCGCGCCCCGTTGTCTTTCAGTCATGGCGGTCAAGGTTGTTGTCGAGCTTCTCCCATGGGACCCGGAGTCTGAGGATCACATCAAACGACTGGTTTCGCAGCGCGTGGCCTGCGGGTGGGACATCGACGCCGTGACGCTGGAATGGCGAGATAAGCAGCTAGCGGGCAAGAAGTGCTTGTATTGGGTGGTAAGGACAAGATGACTTGCGTTTGTGCTTGTCCTTGTACTGATATTCGCTGCCTAGATCTTGTCCTCCAAGGAGCCCAACAGAGCAGAGCTGCTCGCCAAGCACGCTGGGGCTTTCCCAGGTGTATGTCAACTCCCCCCCCCCAAGAGAATCAGTGCGTCTTCGAAGGTATCTCTTTCTGACTTGCATCAGGATGCTTCTCCCGTGAAAGACACGGCGAAGTCTATCCGGGGCGTCTCCCGCACGCCGACCGGCGAGGAGTTCGTGCCCGTCGGCCACATTGCTCTGGAAACATCCAATACCATGGCCATCCGGCGCAACGTCGAGCTGGACCTGCCCAAGGAGGGCGTCTATTGGATCAAGTCGCTGTATGTATCCCGCGCCCTACAGGGCAGCGGCCTGGGAAGCGCAGCCATGGACCTGATCGAGACCATGGCCGAGCAGCCACCACTCAATGCCAAGACGTTGGCTCTCGACACGCTCCGGGCCGATGAGCAGTTTCGCACCTTTGGGGCGCTCGGCATCCCGCAGAAGATTACCAACCAGGAATGGTACGGACGTCGCGGGTACCGCCTGATCAAGATGGTCGAGGGGTATTACTCGAACAATGGGACGGACGAGAGCGTGGATAGATTGCATGCCGTCTTTATGCGTCGTGATTTGGGCTAGATTTTACGTTACATGATATGAAAAAAAAATTTGGGTTTTTTTAATAGGTTTTTATTATTATGAGGGACGATTGCATAGAGAGAAAGCGAGCTGCTCGATTCAGATACACTTTTGGGCACATTCAACGTCGTTGTATCCGAGTTTCTGCCCGCCCTCACACACTGTTGCAGTATCCCTCTACGCGGTCGCAGCCGGGCGGACAGGCCGCCCTGCTGTCAAACTGCCACGCAAAATACTTGTCCGTCTCGTTGGTCAGGACCGAGCCCAGCAGTGCCGTCGTCGATGGCAGCCGTCCCGACTTGCGAAACACTTCGGCCGACGCAATGCCGATCTGCGGCCATCCCTGTGCGATCAGCTTGTCGATGGTCGTCCCGTACACGTACTCGCGGAACCCTGCCCAGCGGATGGCGGACGCACACATGGGGCAGCTCTCGGCGTTGGTGTAGAGCGAGAGCGTGGCAAGCGCCGCCGGCAATTCGTGCGGGGCCAGCCGATAAGGTCCCTCGGGGTCGGTCAAGACCGCGGTGCAGTTGTTGATCGCGGCGATCTCGCCGTGCAGCGTCGGGTTGCCGGTCTGGCGGTTGGCATTGGCGCCGATGCAGACGAGCTCGCCGAGGCCGCCGGTGTCGGCGGTATGGTTGACGATGACCGAGCCAAAGGCCTGAAACGGGCAGGACGTCTTGGTCACGGCGAGCAGTGCGGCGTTGGCCTCGCGCATCCAATGGACGCGGGTGCTGTGCGGGATGCCGTTGACGACCGAAGCCGCCTCTCTCTGGGCGGCGAGGACGTCCTGCTGGGCCAGGCCGGCGTTGCCCATGAGGCCGGTGTAGGACGATGAAAGGTCGAGAAGAGAGAGTGCCAAGGCACTCATATTGGAAACGAACCACATGGTCAAGGCTGATGATGGTTTCTTTAGTCAAGCTTGTCTGCTCCAAATTTTCACGGCTTAGTGGCCAATTAAGGTTAAATAAAGCTTTCCTGCCCCGACACTGAGACAAACGCCGAAAAGAGAGATGACAAGTGTCTTGGCTCCCTCAGCTGAACGATCGTCGCCGTCCTCCCTCGCTACCATCTAGTCTGACAAACGGTTGCCGTAAGCTTTGTCAATAGTTTCTCGAAGGCGCAACTGTTCGCGTCCTGCACAGTGGTGGTAATTTATGCAATCCTCCATACGAACACGCACGTAGCCTTTGGACTCGACAGACCTCAGAGTGCGAGTACTGAAGCAGGTTGGCTCTGCCCTGATACTTTCGCTCGACAGATGCACTGTCAGACAAAACTAAAATGCTTCGACCGCCACAGATGCTGCGGGAATATGAGCAGGTGCGTCTGTGGGAGATTTCTTCATTGCCTGCCAAACAGTTGTATTCCGCACAGCCGTCTTCAATCGGATACAGCATGTGTACTACTGCCGTTCCCGAGTCGGCCGCCGACACCCAAGTCGGCCTGATTGACGTGAAATCTCCTCTCGGTTCGCTCAGTCTCGGTGCACAGAGCGACGAGAATGTCCTTGATTTCCAAGAGGTTGTCACCAAAATCCCTCGGTGTAGACAGGCCCGTTCCGATGCTGACGATGCACTGAATCTTATTCGATGCATCAGTCCAAAGCTCTTTGGCTTCGGCAAGCACCACCTCCACTGGGTTGCTTATGCCGGTCGCACCGTCCACATAGTCATTCATGTTGATGTGCATAGAATCAAAGAACTTTGTGGCTGCCGACGTGGCTCCAGCTGCTTCCCAGATTCGACAGCCGGAAAGTGAAATATCTTTGACCGCACGGTCGGCAACGCATGGCCTCATCAAGACCGGCCGGTTCAGGGCCTTGGTGTTGGCACAAACGAAACTGGAAGAGTTAGCACGAGAACACTCAACGGCCATAGGTTCGCGACAGAACGCACACTTTGCACGTTCCATTCTGTTCGAGAAGTGGAGCGTCGGCATTGCCCTCGAGCTGTTCGGCAGCTGTCTTGAATTCGTTGGCGAGGCTTTTCAAGCTGTACTTGCCGCCGGCCGTCCACTTGTCTTTGATTCGTCCGGCGATGTTGGCTTTCGGTCGATTGAGAGAGAAGGCAACTGACGACAGCGCCATGTACTTTTCAATACACTCGTCCACATTCATGTGGAGACGTCCTAGCATCAACGCAATCAGACTACGCGATTGTCAGTCCCTGGCCGTGTGTCCAGACCCCAGCAGGGGTCGCAAATAACAGAATTGGGACTTACCCACCGGTGCTTGTCCCCCCGATCAGCTAGAAGTATTTACATGGTTTGGGTGGAAATTTCGAGTCGACTTGTTCCATGAGGTATTTGAGAATCACTAGAGAAGACCGGCCCCGAATACCACCTCCGCCTGATCTGTTAGTATTACGCCGCATGCCATAGAATGCCGGAGCATGAATAAAGTAGTTGAGACGTACCAAGAGACAGGAGACGGATACAATCGGCATGTCCCCCATCTTTAAATTTATCCGTTTCTCTTCACGACTTGGCGACTGGACAAGGAAAGTCAAAGGTGAAGCGGCGGTAGAACTCGGATTTGTTCTACAGACGTAGAGCCAGAAACAACTCTTCGCCATGGTTTCAAATTCAGCGACGAACATGGTACGACAGAGATTCCATCAGACTGTTTGTTTTCTCGTCGTTGCGGGGTTCTCACCCCACTGGAACCCAGCCTTGTGTCCACACCATTGTTACCTCCGCCGACCAATAAGCTGTTGTTCACACATACAGCACCGGCCCCTGCAAATAGACAATAAACTTCGTGTTGTACCGGAGGTCATATCCACAATTCGCCAACGTTGAGGACTACGAGGGCTACCATATCGGTGGATTATTCATGTTCCCCTTTTATCGACTTTTCCTCATTCCTTATCAGAACGTCGCCTCTGCAGAATAGCAAGGGGCAAGCAAGAGTGGATCTCAGGGATGGAAACGGTGATCTCTTGACTACGACGCAAACCAACACCAACTTGGCCGATTATTCGCTGGCTGACCTTTTGCCCCTGCCACAGTCGCCACGGTTATCATTTGTCAAATGGATTAGTTGCGTTTGGAGATAACCGGATCACGACCCGAGAAGCGAAGAATTCGAGCAGAAATTTTACTTTTTTTTTAGAAAATCCGTTTGTGGTATTCTTCTAGTCTATGCAATGTAACGAAAAGGAAAACAGGAAACCGGCGGACACTGAACAGCCTTATTCAATGATCGCCCACAGGTACTTGGTCCATCCGGTGCGCAGCTTCATTGGCCGCTCGACATCGATGACCTCTTGCAGACCCGTGTGCATGTCCACGTCTTCGGGCCGGAAGGCCCAACGGTCCTTCCAGAAGTAGATGCGGTGGCCAAAGTACATGACAAAGAAGATGGGAATGCCAATGTATGCGGTCAGGAAACTGGAGGGAGACCAGTTGGCAGGGAAGAAGACGGTGAAGCCGTTGGTCAGGCAGGCCAGGGTGAACATGAAGATGGCAATGTAGGAGCCCCACGGCTGCAGGAAATGGGTGTAGGGCACCTCGACGCCCTGCGCCAGACGGGCCTTGCGGAAGCGCAGGTAGATGATGCAGCAGCACACCCAGGAGGTCATGCCCCAGGTGTTGGTCAGGTTCACGAACCAGTTGAAGACGACGGAGCCGGAGGAGGCCACGTTCATGTAGGCCAGGGGCGTGAAGAGCGCACTGACGCACACGGCAACGTAGGGCACACCCCAGCGGTTGCACTTCTTGCAGATGGCGGGGGCGGAGCCCTGCACGGCCAGGGAGTAGAGGGCGCGGCTGGAGATGTACAGGAAGGAGTTGCCCGAAGACCAGGCCGAGATGAGAATGACGGCGTTGATGATGTGGGGGAGGACCGGGATGCTGGCGTTGGCCAGGGCCACGACAAAGGCCGAGGAGCCGGCACCGGCGCCGCCGTCGGTCAGGCGCGGGTCGTCGGCCGGGCAGGTGACGCCGATGGCGAGGACGGACAGGACGTAGAAGATGACCAGACGGTAGAAGTAGCGGCGCGAGGCCACAGGGAGGTTGCGGCGGGGGTTCTCCATCTCGCCACCGGTCACGACGAGCAGCTCGGGCGCGAACGTGAAGGGGAAGACGCAGGAGATGAAGGTTTTCCAAAAGTTGACAAAGTAGCCGGTGCTGCCGGTGAGGTCACCGTAGGTGAAGGCGGCGCCCGGATGCTGCCAGTAGCGGAAGCCCAGCCGGTCGCGCGACGGGCCACCGCCCCAGAAGAGGATGAAGGACACCATCAGCAGCGCAATCATCATGAGGACCTTTGTGCCGGCAAACCAGAACTCGGTCTCGCCGTAGAAGCGCACGGGCATGAAGTTCAGAATGAGAATGATGACCAGCATGATGGTGATCCAGACAGCAATGTTGACGTTGTTGGGCCAGTAGTCGATGACCAGGCCGGCGGCCGTGATTTCGTAGGGGACCAGGATGCCCAGGGCGTACCAGTACAGGTAGCCGAGCGCGAAGCCAAACGAGCGTGACACGTAGCGGTAGCCGTAGTAGGACATGCTGGCGCCGTGGACGGGGAGGTATGCGGCGACCTCCGTGATGGCGGTCACGACGCAGAGAACGAGAAAGGTCATCATGCAGTAGCCCGCCAGAATGAAGGCCGGGCCGCCATTGGCCAGTGTTTGGCCCGAGCCGACGAAGAGACTGCGGAGCAAGTCGTTAGCATCGTGCGAAACGCCAGGAAGCCATTGGTCGTGTCGTGCTCACCCTGTGCCAATCGTGCCGCCCAGGGCAATCATCTGCGCGTGCCGGCTCTTCAGGCCACGGTGCGTGATCTCGTCCGCCGAGCCCGTGGGCTCGCCCGAGTACACACGGGTGACGCCCGCCTCGATATCGGCCGACTTGTCATCGTGCGGACTGCTCTCCTTGCCGGAGTCGATGTAGTTGTTGGCCGACATGGTGGAGGGGGTATGGTCGGATAATGCTCGGCCCGGTGGAGGGGGTGTGCTCTGTGTGAAGGGGTCGTACAGTGCAGTTGTCCGGCTTTGGGAGACCAGGCAGAGACAAAGCGAAACAAAATCAAAATCAACACAAAAAGAATGGAAGATCGGCTTGCAGAAGAGGAACCCAAAAAGCCAAGCCAAGTTCAGACGACACAGCCTGGGAAACGAACCGTGGGCAGAGAGCGTCGCGCGGGCCCCTTTTAAGACATGCCAGGCCCTCCAGCACACCCAGGAAGGGCCAGCGCGAGGCAAAGCGAGCTTCCCTTTCCCGTGCTCGGTCTCTACTTGGTTGTGTTGATCCTGCTCGCTCGCGAACATCATCTCCAGCTGTCTTATCTCGCCAAGCCCCCCCCTGGCCGACGCCACGGGTGCAATATCGCCTCGCCTGCCATGTACATAGTACAACCCCCCCACCTGAGACACACCTGTGTTCTCACTGGTCTCTCGCTCCTCCATACAGGACGACGCGATAAGAGCGTAAGCAGGGCACCAGTCTCTCTTTGCTTGTCTATGGTGTCGCTCTTTGTATCGGCCGCGGCTCCACTCCCCCGGCAGGCCGTCCCACAAGTTCCGCGTGTTAGTCCACTTTCGTGTGCTAGTCCACCTTGAGCGTGGCTTGAGGCTGGCATTCTGTGTTCTCGAAGATAAGATAGCTTGGAGCTAGTATTGAAAAGTGTTAGTCACAGCTGTAGTCCAGATGGCTGCCGCCCAAGCGACCGCCCAGAGATAAAGCTACATACGAGTAGTCCTCGCGGAGGCCATGCAGTATACGTACTACCGTGCTACACATATCTTTTTCCATGGGTATCCATATCGCTTCCCAGAGTCCAGTGTCGGCCACTCCGGGGTCAAGGCAAGCAAACTTGGCTGCTGGGCCGCGTATGTAAGGTACGGAAAGAACCATGCATTTTTTTTTTTTTGTTTTGCTTTGTTTTTGGGGGCGCTCGCTCACCCCGAAAGACAAGCATGCACGGTAACATCCCACTGCAGCAATCGACTGCCAAGGCGCGCACAATGAGCCCAAAGCATAGTCATCGTACCCCAAGATGCGCGGGATGGCCTCGCGAGGGAGAATGGAATGTTCCAAACGTTCCATGGCCCCCTTCCTTGCAGCGCCCCCCCGTCATTTCTCTCCATATTGGGAAACTGTTCCCGAGTTTTCACGCGATCTCTGTGCGGCTGGATCACAGGCTGGACCGTGGCACACAGCTGTTCCATGCAGTAAGATACGTGTGCAACGACTTTTTTCGCCATTGATGAGCTTGGTATGTGTGCTGCATTTGAGTAAAAAAAAACCGACTGGGTGCCATCGCCGTTTCAAAAACGCGCCCGTTCGCCACCAGCCACAAGCGCACCATGAAGTATGTGCCGACGCTGGCCGGATGCCAATACCTTTCGCGACCGTATTGAGCAGCATCAGACAACACCGAACTACATCCAGAGCCGGATGGTCCGAAATAACACGTGTGTTTGCCTACCGTTTGCGGTGGAAAGCTGCGCTCTGCGCCTCGATTGGGACAGTGGCACTCCGACGATATTGAAAAAGTATCAGGAGCCTCCCGCATTGACCTGAAAAATGAGCATGCCTGCGGACCTTCTTGGAAAGTCCTGCCGACAGAGCGCACTTCTCGGGGGCTCCTCTGCTTTCGAACAAAGGCATGCCCATCACGCATTCGGACTGTGTTCGCGCAAAGAGATCACGTCCGGGTTGGCCTTGGCCCAGCATCTCCCATGAACAGGTTTCCTGCTCCCACCGAGAGCCGCATCCAGCAACTGTTAACGGTTGCCCAACACGGGCCCCTCGGGTCGCGAGTGGCCAGTTACCGTGATACTGGTTGGCGGAACTGGGCAGAAGACAGCCCTGCGCCCCGTAGTTCTGGAAGGTGTCGGGCAACTCTGGCAGCCCGGCTGAGACTTGCAGGACAGCTGCAATAATGCAACCCTCTGCGCTGCCTCGGCGTCTCTTGCCATGTCCCATATATATCTTATCTTACACATCTTACTCGTAGGATTTTAGTGTGCCCCAATATCCAAAACAGGTCGGCATGGGAATCCGTTATCAGGGACGCCTCCCCCGGATAGTGAGACCGAGTAGTGACACCGACAACATATTACCACAATCTATATAGTACACAATACTCGGATAGAGCGTCCGCTACAGAAGTAACCAAGCCGTGCACTTTTGCAGGTATTGTACGCTCTCACGTATACGAACCATTCAGTCCCTGTCTTCCTTCGCGAAGAGAGGCGTCGAATCACGCAAAACAACGACGCGACGAGTCCTTTTTCTCACTCCCTTCATTTCTATCGTAGTTTAGTTTCTTTTGCATGCATAGAGGCTTTTCGTAGTTCTTTGTCGTTTGCCCTGCATATCAATATGGCGCGAAGAATCCTTCCGGGGGCTAGTGTGGCCGGTGGTTGTTTTCAGCTTAGGGGCGTTCTCGAACAACTCCACCTTTGCTCTCCGTGCCCTCGAGGCTCGGGAGCCTTCAAGAGTGGGGTTATCTCACTCATCTGCTTCCTCGTTGGATACCACGCCCACCAGCAGCCGGGCCGAGAAACTTGGCTCTGACGAAGCTAGCATATCAATTTACATATCAACGACAACGCAATCCTTCTTCTGAGTTTCCCGATCAGAATCCCTTATCTTGGGGAGGGTTGCTTTCCCCTTTCTGTTTGTTTTGGACATGGCTTCCCACCCACCGGATCCTCCAGACGTGACAACGAATGATGTTGTTGCTCTGACGCAAGCTCTGGTCCAGATCGACTCGTCCAGTCCTGAACTGGGTTCCACACCCGGCCCTGGCGAGGCCGCCATTGCACGCTACGTCAAAGCTTGGCTGGACCACCGCGACATCGAAACGCACTGGATCGAGTCAGTCTCGGATCGCCCAACCGTCGTGGGCGTCGTGCGCGGAAGGGGCGGAGGCAAAAGTCTCATGTTCAATGGACACGTTGACACCGTCACGCTGCTCGGCTACGACGGGGACGCACTGAGTGGCACGATTTCCGACGGCAAGCTCTATGGACGTGGCGCGGCCGATATGAAGAGCGGCCTTGCCGCGGCCATGGTCGCCGTAGCCACAGCCAAGCAGCTGAATCTGCGCGGTGATGTGCTTCTGGCCGCCGTCGCCGACGAAGAGGCCATGAGCATGGGCACCGAGCAGCTTCTGGACGCTGGCTGGCGCGCAGATGCTGCCATTGTGCCGGAGCCAACCGAGATGGCCATCATCCACCGACACAAGGGCTTTGTCGTCTTCGAGGTGGACATTCTGGGCGTGGCATCCCACGGCTCGCGAGCCGACCTTGGCATCGACGCCATTTGCAAGGCCGGCTACTTTCTGGTGGAGCTGGACCGCCATGCACAGGAGCTGCAGACCCGCCGTAAGCAAGGGGAGCCGGCAACAGAGGCCCCCAACATCCACTGCGGCATGGTCAAGGGCGGCGAGGAGTTTGCATCGTATCCGGCCAAGTGCACCATATTCGTCGAGCGACGTACTGTCGCGGGGGAGACGGAGGCTTCTGTGAAAGCGGAGCTGCTGGCCATCCTCAATACGCTGGGGGCCACCGTGCCCGATTTCAAATTTGACATCCGCACCAACTTTTCTCGCGCGCCATATCACATTGCAGAAGACCACGAATTCGTAAAATTGGCAGCCAAGCACGGAACTAGGGCCATGGGAGCGACCCCGGCAATCAAAGGCCTGACGTTCTGGACAGACATGGCCCTGCTCGGGGAGAAGGGTATCCCGGGCATCATTTGGGGGCCCAAAGGATATGGCCTCCACTCCAAGACCGAGTGGGTAGAGGTGGAATCCATACGCCAGTTGGTCGAGGCCTTTGTAGCTATTGAGTCAGAATTCTGTGGATAAAAGTTTGAGAAAGTGGCGAAATTGCAGCCAGTACATACAGAGGTCGTTTCTTCTGCAGTCATCTGGTTCGACAGCGATGCCGCAACCAAGGCAACCGACGGATACTGTTCCCGATACTCGAGACTCCGAATATAAGACTGGTAAGTCTTGGCGGTAGTGTAGAACGTGTGCATATCACGACTTACACTTTTGTCACATCCATACGAGCATGTATACTATCTTCCCGCGGTCTGCTTGTATGTGAAGACATAGCCTTGCTCCGAGGACAGCCTTGCTCTGAGGGCACATGGACGGACTATCTGTCTTGCAATCGCCCTTCTGTGAGTCAGGTTGAGTTCCCGGTCCGGTCATGCAATTTCGGACTCTACATCTGGAAGTGATTGACTTTTTATCAATGCACTGACCATCGTATGGATGAGAGGCTTCCTCTTATATGGTTAGAATCAGGGGTATTGAGCTCTGAGTCAAAAGTGGAGAAATAGAAGATTCGGGGCAGATGTGCTAAAATCGTAAAATAGACTTCGTGTCTTCTCTACTGCAATGGAGAGTCAAGTGCTTATGCACTCTGGCCACTGGTATCCGCCACGGGTCCATTTCTCTCTTATGCCGACTTTGACCCACTGCTATGTCACGATGTTACTATCCATTCGTGCTCCTTGTATGATGGTCTCACGCCATAATTAAATCTGGATCACCCCGGGCGGTATACTAAACTAGACGATATATTTGTTGAGTCTTCGGTTGGATTGCATACTTTGGAATCATTCCGTGGGTTCCAAGCAGTCTGATCTGAAATAGAAGTATTTAGATTAGAGTGTGAAAGACAAAGGGGCTTGCAGAACAGCTGTAATAACCAAGTAGTTGGTGTAATGTTGTGTTCTGCAGTTTCGGATATCAACGTTTCTATGCTTAAAACCCTCCAAAATTCAATTCACCTCCCAATTAAATCATTGGATTGTATTTGTCATTTCTTTTTTACATGGCAATGCTACAACCTCCCAAACCACCTGATTACTTCTAAATCTTTCAACTGATTTCCTTTTCCTGTTAATATTTACATTATTAACTGCTTTATCTTTGAAATATTCAGAAGTTTTGCTCAAGTGGATGTCAGCGACAGAACTGCTTTATTCCATAGTCATAGGTATTGTCAATACATTTCGATAGTTCGAAGTTTGAACGGTATCTGTCTGCCTTGGTACATCTGGCCTCGTTGCCGTGTAGAAACCCATGTCTACGCAGCCGTGAGAACTGCCAGCATGGCCCCAATTCGTGGCCTGTGAATGGTTGGTTGATCCTGTCGAAGATGTGGCTGTGCTATGCAGTGACTGGCGGTTATCATGCATTCGTGCCTGATACGGCTGGCCAGGCTCGCAGGAAGATCCCGAAGAACGACCCCGCGTTTTGCCTGCATCAAAGCGCGAAAATTTGTCTTTCTCTCCGAGTGCGCTGCTTTACACCCCCGCGATGGCTTCCGACGACAGCAAACAGTATCAACATGGGGTTGATATGGCTGGAGATAGTGGCAAGGGACGACGTGGTCGTCAGAAGGCTGCCTTACCTTCTCTTCCTGATCTGCCTGCACTGCCGTTCCTGCCTGGATTTTCCGAAGTGCTAAGGTCCATTGATATCACGACTTCGATGAATGAAATTGCACATCAAGGGAACCAATTCAGCACCCGTAGTTTTGGTATACAGAGACCGAACGTCAACCTGCAACCACAGTATGGAAATACTGTTCTGAACGCACCCCAGCAGAGTGCAAATCCACCCACAGCGAGGTGTTGTTTCGGTACTGTGAGTTCACACCAACTTCCTTTTGTGATGGAAGTGCTCGTCTAATCTTTTGAAGATTCTGGAAAAGGTGTCCACCTACACGTCCTTGGCGCCGGGCGAGGCAGTGATCGTGAGTTTAACACCGCTCAATGAGGCTTATCTCAAACTGGTCCAGGGGCCCGGTAAGCACGTGGGACTACTCCAGTCGCCTGCTATCTGCTCTCTTGTTGGTGGAGGAAAGGTGGAATGCAGAGCTATCCTGCTCGAAAACGAGACCATGTTGTCTACCGATCTGGACAAACAAGCAAACACACGGCCAAAGAGAGACCGACAAGTCCTACGCGGGAGAGCGTTGGCCAAACAGAAAGTCTTTATTCGCATCGCTGTCTACGGTAGATGGGAAGACAAGGACATTGTCGGGGACGCACTTGCGAATGGCGGGATCTACTTGCAACACCCTTCACGGGGCGAGTGTGACGGTGTTGACATCGAATACTGCAATCCACACTATCTCGTCCCGCCCGGGGATCATATGCCAGCACCACGAATGATGGCATTCGATATTGCATTAGCGAGTGGCTCCATCGATGCAGCAAGTTTTTTGCTTACGGCCAGGCTTGGCGAGGTGGCCATGGCACGCCTGTCCCGCATATTTGACTCCGCCAACGGGACGGATGGAAGCGACGGGGGCGAAACTATCCTCAACGTCGTCCCCAGTCGACGGCTAGCCACGGAATTGATGAGGTGCGAATGGCTGCTTTCTCTGCCCACACGATACGACGCTAATAGTTTGTAACAGTCACCAAAACGTTGCGTTGGCCATGATGTGGGAGAAAGAGTGCGGTGTTGTCGCGAGACCGCGGTTTCCACCCTTGTGGATCCCAGCTGTCGACAATGGGGTCGCGAGCGCGTGAGTTCTGGACCAAGATCGATGTTTTGAAAAGGCGTTCGATCTAACGTGGCACAGGTATCGACACGCCGTTACTGGGGCGTACACGGCAAGGCCGCTGGTACCCATGGGCGGCATTCTAGCTGACGTGAGTCGACCATTGTGGCCAAGTCTGCGAGTTTGATTTCTGGGGGAAAACAGTGAAGGGAAGTTAATGCATCTCGCAGGACATGGGATTGGGTAAAACGCTGAGTGTCCTTTCACTCATTTGCACATCATTGGACAACCCCGGCAATGCGATTCTCAGAGGAACCTTGATTGTCGCCCCCAAATCGAGTAAGCCGGCAACATGTTTCGTTTTCTTGTCAAGCTCCACTGACGTACAATAGCAATCTATGGCTGGGAAACCCAGATTATGAGACACATCCATCCCGGACAGGTCACAGCTGCTATCTATCACGGCCAAACACGGCAACAGGTTGCTGCACAACTCGAGCAGCTGGACATCGTGTTGACAACATACGGCACTTTGCGCGTAGACTGCGAAAATGAAGGCCCCCTTAGAGCCAAGCAATGGCTCCGAGTCGTCCTTGATGAAGGTATGAGCGTGGTTCCTGATTACCTTGCGGGTTATGCGTGCACCTAACGCTGCTCGCAGCCCATCACATTCGCAATCGATACTCCAAAGGCTTTCAAGCTGTGTCACAAATCCAATCGCAGCATCGCTGGTGTCTTACCGGGACACCCATCCAGAACTCGCTTGAGGACTTTGGCGCACTGCTCAGCTACATTAGGGTGATGCCTTACATCGAAAAATCCGAATTCGAGGCACGAATCACGAACCCGGTTCTTCGGTCCAACGACAGCAGGGCCGTGGACATGCTCCAACGGCTTGTCAAGGCCACTTGCCTGCGGCGAACGAAAGCACTACTATGCCAGAATGGTCAGTTGAATCTATCCAAATGCATACTCAAGGTCGAACAAATAGAGCTGCACCCAGAGGACAAATTGCTCTACGACTTTTTCCGAGAGCGGACAACACAGATTGCAGCCAAAATGAACGTGTCAACAACGGGCAAGAAGACACCAATTGCGGGCGGTGCCGGAAACTCCCAGAACATTCTTGCATTGATGAACTTTCTTCGGCGCATATGCGACCACGGAGAGAGTCTGCTTCCAGCAGCTGCAGTAGCCGCGTGGCAGTCGCGGAGCAGTCGAACCATCAGCCTCAAAATGATGCAGCAGTTAAACAAGGACGATACCGAACATCCCGTCGATGATGAGGACGACGATGAAAATAAGCCAGCACCCTGCGTGGAGAACCCCGGGAGTACAATGCTGCGACCATCCGCCAAGGTTGAAGCCCTGGTGAAAAACATCATGCTGGAACAGCAGTACAGGGACGGCCAGCCGAAGCCGGCGAAAAGTGTTGTGTTTAGCTGTTGGACAGCCATGTTGGACCTTGTAGAGAAAGCGATGGATAGGGTCGGCCTCAAATATCAAAGGCTGGATGGTCAAACCACTCTGGAGGCAAGAAGACAGGCACTTTCCGAGTTTGCGACCAACGACGGGTACACTGTCATGCTTGCCAGCCTTGGGTCTTGTGGGGAAGGGTAAGTTGCCTGGTTTGGAATTGGCCCCTACCTTTCTCTCTCGTTCAAGTTGTTGACACTGTCTACAGCGTGGACCTCACTGTCGCCTCGAATGTCCACATTCTTGAACCGCAGTGGAATCCCATGGCCGAACTGCAGGCAGTTGACAGAGTCAACAGGAAGGGCCAGACACGGCAGGTTACGGTCACTCGCTATTTGGTGCCGAGATCCGTCGAGACGGTTGGTTTTCCCGGACTTGCCTTGCATTTCGAGAAGAAGACTGCACTGACACGAAAAAAAAAGTATATTCGCTTGGTTCAACGAAACAAAGTCAACCTCGTCAACATGTCTATGGCTGGACGTGACATCTCTGAAATAGCCAACGAGACATCAAGATGGAACGTGAGTATACACACATGTAGCTTCGTGGAATCTCCATTTCCTGCCGCTCTCTCTCTCTCTCTTGTCTTCACGATCGGATAAGCAAGTTAACAAATCCACTTCCAGGCATTGCAACAGTGCCTAGCTGGCCAATAGTGACGTGTGGTGTGCTGATGTACAACGCCGTTAACATGCCCAAGATTCTTGCCGTTGGCAACTGCTATCCACCAGACACTGGCAACTCCCGTTCATCCGCAATCTCTGCAATGCGAGGTTCCGCGAATAAAGAAAAGTTTCATTTCCTTTCCATTGATGTAACCAGTGCCTCTGGATTTTTATTGGCTAGAACACAGTATATAAAAATCAAACGTTAGCCTTTTGATAGTAGTTAAAAGCTTCTGAACAACACAATAGTACGGTCTTTCGATGCATGGTAGACTACGCCGGACAACTAAGCGGGGGGATCTTATCCCGGACTGGGAGCCTAATCAAGAATATGAGAGACAGAGACAGGGTTGAACTGATGAGAACCGTGTCAAAACTTGCTCAAATCACCACAGGCATGAGAGACTCCGTCATGAAAAAAGAAGACATCATTTCGCATGCTTGCTTCTCATCCAACGTCAATCATCAATGTGACCCTCGGAGTGCAGACCACCCTCAGCCTATCCAGATGCGATGGCATCGACCGTATACCAGGAAAAAAAAGACTTGCGTGATAGATACTACATCCATGTCCTCTGTAGAAAGGCATGAGACGACCGACCATGTACCTTGGTATTGATTGCGGTTATTTACGGGTCCGGCAATGCCGTCATGCACGTCCTCGAAGCTGTGCAAGCAGTCTGGGTCAACTCGTACGACACTGCACGGCCGTATGGCAAGTTCATGGATGATGCACTCTGCTTGCCCATCTTCGAGGGACCCAATGCTGGTGTTCGGCGCCGACTCAGCCCTCCGGGTTACGATCCAGAGTCAGCTGCTAGCAACAAGCCTTGGAGCATCCCTCCTTTCTGAAGGCTTGTCAAAGGACTTTATTAATGCTATCGTGTGATTCCATCTTTGACGTACTGTTAGTCTGTGAAATTGACTGCAATATTTATATGAAATGCTCAGACTAAGAACAAAATCATAGTATTTTGTTTTGTCGTTATCATTTATTTTGTGTGCAGAGATTCGGCCTTAATGCACGCCTTCACATTGAATATGCACTGGTAGTAGAAATGATGGCAATTGGTTGACAAGCATTGTTTGGCCCCCAAACAATGTGCCTGATGCCTGAGATGAGGGGTTTTGGATCCCGACATACCCGATTTCATCCCGCCGCGAGATCTTCTCAAGAGAAACGCAGTAACTAGTTAAACTCTGCAGCCCAGTAGAGATGGCAGCAACATTTGCCGACCCTGTTCTGACGGCATTCACACATGCGGCAGGCGACTTCAAGAACGAGCTGAACAATGACGCCATCTACTCGCAGATTATCCAGTCGCAGACGACGACGATTGACCAGGTATATGTCCAGCTCGGACAACTTCAGGAAGAGCAAGCAAAGCGCGGTCGACTTCGTGCTCTGTCGAAAATCAAGCCCTTTCTCGACGGGCTGCGTGGATATGCCGCAACTATCGAGGTCTTTGTCCAAGTGAAACCCGATCTTCTGGCGCTGATATGGGGTCCGATCAAATTGATCCTTCAATGGGCCGATGCGTTGCAGGCGTCTTTTGATGCTATTGTGAATATAATGGCCGACATCGCATCAGTCCTACCAGATTTCCAAAAGGGGAGCCAGATCTTTTCAGGAAGTGTGGCCGTTAAAGAGGCGTTGGTTCTGTTTTACCGGGACATCCTAGACTTGTATGCCGAAGCATTCAAGTTTTTCAACAAACCAGGTGAGGATCAAACATCTGCCATTGCCCGTCCTCCTCTGCTAACACAAGCGCAAGGGTGGAAGATTGCTTTTGAGGCACTCTGGCCAAAGTGTAGAGGTCGCCTCAAACTGATAGGCGAGAATGTTATACGCCATACCACTCTCGTCCAGCAGAAAGTCACTTTTGAGCACATACAGACAGAATACGAAGCCAGTCAGCAGGCAAGGAAGCATTACAACGACACGGAATTGGCACACCAGAGACAGGAATACCGCGGCATCAAGGCCGATATCAACCCCAGCGCGTACCATGACCGCTTGTATCGTTTGCAGTCCGAGTTCTGTCCAGGGACCGAGGGCTGGCTCTTCCGGTCTACAAAATTCCGAAAATGGCTCGACCCGGATGATGCGAACCAGATATTGTGGCTACAAGGGATACCAGGAGCTGGTGAGTTTAGACCCTGAATCCCTCTTCATGGCTGCGGATCGTTCGTAGCCATTTCTGACTATCCGCAGGGAAAACATATCTCGCCGGAGCTACCGTCGGGAAATGCAGCAGCTTCGGCAACGTATTGTTTGTGTTTCTCGACTACAGGTCTAGGAGCCGTACCACCGCTCTATCGGTGTGCCACTCTTTGATATTCCAGCTTGCAGACGGGCAGGACCACCTTCAGGAAATAGTCTCCTGCGCAAGTCGGGAGTCACTGAAAAGCAGCTTAACGGATGCTGTCGCCATGCTACGAATCCTCGCGGCCTCTTCCCAGCCTTTGTACATCATTGTGGACGGCCTGGACGAGATACTGGAATCCGAGAGGGCCAAACTGGCACGTCTTCTGGCAGATTTGCCGACCGATGATTGCCCAGGGTTGAAAATACTTGTTAGCAGCCGGCCAGAAGCCGACCTCAAATGGGAGCTGGACGAAGTTGCAGCCACTCTCCAAGTCAACAAAAAGAACCAAGCGAGCATCGAAACATACGTCTCCAACTGGACGGCCAACTGGATACGACAGATCCAAGCTCTACCTCGAGCAAAGCAGACACTGATACAGCTGTTTTCCGCTGTAGCACCAAAGGCCAATGGTAAGAAGGAATTGTGTAATCCGATCGATCCAAATGCATTCGACTGATATCAATCGAATAGGCATGTTCCTGTATGCAAGACTCGTATTGAAGAATGTGGAGCTGATGGGGGACCTTTCGCAAATCGAGAGGGAAATGCGAGTCTTGCCCGAGAGCCTGGGCGAAGCGTATGCCCGGATCTTGGAACGAATTGAAAACTTGGTCCCGTCCGCCAAGGGCCAAGTGCGAAATCTGCTGGGGTGGGTAGCCTATTCGCCAGTTCCCATGACCGCGCAAGAGATCCACCAGGCGCTGTACATTCGGCGAGACGATCCGGACGGTCGACGAAGTGTTGTTGCCGCCTTGAACGTGACCCATCTGTGTGGTCCCATCGTTGAGGTGGACAACGACATTGTTCAGTTTGTGCACTTCACGGCCAAGGAATACGTCAGCACGCCGACAATCAGTGGCTACATCGACCCACGCGAAGCCCTGTTCAGCTTGACCAGTGCCTGCATCACCTACCTCTGCCAACAACACCAGCAGCCGGGATTGGGCCTCGGTGCATTGACACAGTACGCCAAGACAGGCACATACTCACTGCAGAACTTTGCCGCCGACAACTGGCTCACTCTCGTGGAGAATCTCGCGTCTCTCATACCAGACAGCGAGGTGCAGAGCATTGGAGGTACCGGGACAACGAATATACCGGAGGAGCTCGCCAGCCTACTAGGGACCCTCCTCGGCATGCGGCAAAATCCACAGTACCTTCCCAGACAGCAGGATGCCATACAAACACCGCCCACTACTGCCTTTCTCCAAGTTCTCAGCCGTCGGATGGCAGCCGTGTACACCATGCTGAACCAAGAAGCAGCGTTTCGGACCAGCCACCTCGCAGAAGAACGCAAAATTATGCGTGGATCGCTCTGGACACAGTTGGATCCGCTGACCGTCTCCCAGGCTTCCATCGAGATCAAGTTTACCCTCGAACCCCTCCTGGAGCAAGTGGAATCGTGCAGTCGGTCTCGGCATGCTCGTCCTGACTGCATGTGCGCCGAGTTTCGTGCCTACTACGGCAGCAAGCCATTCAAGTGCAGCATGCTGGGCTGTCCATATCTCAGGATAGGCTTCCCGTCCAATGCCGAGAGAAATGCGCACGAGAAGAGCCACAGCCGGCCGTGGAAGTGCAGCTTCCCCAACTGCGAGTACGCCCAGGGCGGCTTTTTCTCCAGGCGCATGCGAGACGACCATCTGGATCGGTACCATCAGAACCTGGCGGCGACAGAGACAAACCGCGCGCTGCCGCCAGTCGCCAAACTGGATGCCGTGTCCGAGGTATACGACCTCATCGCTGCTCAAGACGAGGCCAATCTGACATTGACGGAACCCGTCTGGGCTTTCTTGCCGCCGCAAGAGAAATGGCAGCTGTGCGAGTTTGCGGCGGAGCAGGGAGGGCTGCCCGTGTTCGAGTACGTCGTGGCCCGGTTCAAGGCCACGGGGGGCCAGGTGCCGGACTGGGAGCTCCAGAGGCTGTGCAACAAGGCCCTGGGCGACGGCAATGCAGACATCTTTCGCAGCGCCATGGGTCTGATGGCGTACGGTGAAGTCGGCATCCCGTCGGGCCGGCAGTGTGCCGAGATATTCTTCCAGGTGGAGCGGACGCCGGCAACGGATGCGATATTCTTGGACGCGTATGCGCAGCGGGTTGACGCATCTCTCGGCACGGCCAGAAGAGGTGGCATGGGTAGACAGTTTGCCACCGAGTTTCTGCATTACGTCGCGGAGCACGTACAGGAGGGCGACTTGGCAAGACCGGGCATCATTTGCCAAATCTGGGCCGCCACCGGCATGCTTCGCGAGGTATCCAGAGACGATCTCAGTGCGGCCCTGTTCCTGCTCGCACGCAGATCGTGCTCCGCGCCGTTGGCCGAGGCGATGGTGGACGCAGGGGCAGACGTCAACTTCATTACGAAGCATGGGCCCATAGTGCGGTATCTGGCCCGGAATGCGAGGAAAGAGTCTCTCGGCATGCTTGCTCTGCTCATCCGCAAGGGGGCAGACCCAAATGCAGGCACTGGTATGCCGATTGGCAACATGAAAGCGGTACAGAAAATGCCGGAGCTGATCGGAATCTCGTGGGACCAGTTGCTACAAGAGGCGGCACAAATGGGGCTAGCTTGAGGCTAACTCCTCTGCGTTTGGTTGCGGGTTATCTCAGCCCGTGGCTTGGGGGACTTTTGGGCGGGTTTGGGATGGGATCCCATGTGGGAATAGCCGTATTTTCGCCAGCATTCTTAGCGCCACAGCTAGCCAATGCAGTTCATTTTTATTTGTGGCCTTATCTTGCCCTTGTCTCCAAAGAACAACCTACCACAGACCAGTCTTGCATGCCGTTCCCTGTACAGTCCGGCCAATGGACGAACCGAAGAGGAGACGGAGGGCTACGCCGAGAACACGCTCCGGATGTCTCCCATGCCGCCGAAGCCACCAGAAATGCGACGAGCAGCGGCCGGCATGCGGCCTGTGTCAGCGGCGATCCCGGGCTTGCAGCTATGCCATGCGGATAGCATGGGGTGGGCGTCCATTCGGAAAATCGACATTCGGCCAATGCCTAGCAGCATGCAACAACAGCGGCGCCAACCCAGCCGCCTCAGTGGTACAGGTTCCAGCAGAAGCACCCGGGACAGACGGAGGGGGGGGGACTTGGGACACGCACGACCCGCGACAACGCTCCCCCTTTGTCTACGGCACGGAAGAGCCTCCTGCGGGGGTCCAACGCCCCGTTTCTTATCCAGCAACGGTATCACCGGCTCCTTCGTGTTTGCCAGACCTCCCACCGGCATACAAATCCCTTCTAGACTATTTCGTGCACGCCGTTGAATCCTTTTCCTGTGACGAGAACGTCAAACAGGCATTCTGCGCCACATTCGTGCCGCTGGCGTTCGACACGTCTCATGTCATGGCGTCGGTTCTCCATCTTGCCGCCGTGCATCGTGTCAATGCAGGACTGCCACAGGACGACAGGCAGCTTGCGCTTCTGCAGATGGTCACCGTCAATCAGCTCCGAGAAAAGCTGACGACAGACGCCGAGGAGCGGGGTGCCGCGGCTCGAATCCCTACGGAAACCATTATGGCCACCATCGTCATGCTCTGCTATGCCGAGATTGTCGCCGGCGGACGCAAAGCACAGTCGTGGCGAGTGCACCTCGAGGGCGCTGCTGCCTTCTTCGGCCAGGATTCTCCGGCCCCATGGACCACGCATGCAGGGTCTTCGGCACGGGCGTTTCTGGCCAAGTGCTTCGTGTCGCTCGTGGCACTGGCCAATGTGTCGGGCTGCCCACCCGCGCGGTCCGTGTCGCGACTGGCCATGAGCATGTCGGACAGCCCCGACGAGAGCCAGGCGATTGACGAATTCACATCCTGCTCGACTGCCTTGCTCCATGTTTTTGTGGAGATCGGAGACGCCTTGGCGGAACAGCGCACGAGACCAGCGCGAGACGAAGGCCTCGCCGCACAGGAGCGTTGTTCACAGCTCATACCGACGCTGCGGCAAGGGGCGGGCCGTGGCCACTACTCGCCCGACAGAGGAGCAGGACAGCCAGCCGCGCTGCTCCCAGCGCGACAGGAAGAGTTTGTCAACGTAAACAGGGCCTACCACGAGGCGGCCATTCTACAAATCAACCAGCGCATTCGGAGGTTGGCATCGTCGAGCGTGGAAGTCCAGCGCAACGTGCAGCACATACTGGCTTTGGTGTCCGGCGTCCGCCTTCTTCGCGGTCCGTGTCCTGCCATTGTCCTGCTCTTCCCACTCTTCTCGGCCGGATGCGGTGCAGTCCGACCCAAGGACCGCGAACGAGTGAAAACACTGTTGCAGCGCATGGCCGAGATGTACCAGCTCGTCACGGTCCGACACAGCATCGGTGTCTTGGATTCTCTGTGGGACCACCGGGACCGACACGGGGAGTCGGACGACAATGTGTCCTGGGAGGCATTTGTTGGTGAGAACCACCCGGGCACGAGAATCACGCAGTCCCCCATCTCTCTCTAACATCCACTCCAGGAACGGACATGGACCTCATTCTCTATTGATTTTGAGCGACTGCCGCATCATTCTATCCTCTTGATGAGCGAGCCCATCTCGCCCGAGATATCCTCGAAAATGTCGTCCATCTGCCTACGCAGCGCTTCTTCATCAATGGCGACGACCTTGAAATCCTTCACGACAATCTGGCCGTCGACAATGGAGTGCTGCACGGCAGAACCATTGCAGCCAAACACGAGATGGCTCTCCAGCATGGTTTTCCTGTGGACTGGGTCCTTCAGGAGAGGAGTGAACATGTGGTTCTTGGTCAGATCAACGACAATCACATCCGCCTTGCTGCCCACGCGAATGGCGCCCGCATCAATCCCCAGGGCGCGTGCTCCGTTGCCGGTGGCCATGCGCAGAATATCGCGCGGCCGGCCCAGCGCGGCATTTTTGTGGAGAGCCCGCTGCACCAGCGCGCCGATCTTCATCTGCGCAAACATGTCCGGGCTGTTCTCGCACTCAAAGGCGTCAATGCCCATGCCGACGTTGATGCCAGCGGCCTGCAGATCCTGCAGACGGACGATGCCGTTGCCCAGCTTGGCGTTGGAGCCGGCATCGTAGGACACCGACGTGCCCGTCTGGGCCAGCAGCGCCATGTCTCCGTCGGTCAGGTGCACGCAGTGCGCCGCCACGGTGTCCGGGCCCAGACACCCGGCCTCGTAGGCAATTTCGACGGGCGTCTTCCCATAGAGGGCCCGCACGCCGTCGACCTCGCTTTCCGACTCGCACAGGTGGATGTGCAGACCGGTGCCCAGCGCTTTCTTGGCCCGGCCCACGGCCGCCATCAGCGCCAGGTCGGACGTCAGCATCCACTCGTGCCCCAGCCAGACGCGCACGCGGCCCGAGGCGACGCCGTCGTATCGACGAAAGGCGTCTTCGTTGTCTTGTATGGAGTCCAGCCCGTGCTCGGGGAGGGCGATCTCGCCGCCGAGTGTCGCGCGAATGCCGATCTGGCTAGCCGCCTCGGCTCGGGCATCGATGAACCGGTACATGTCGTTGACCGTGGTGGTGCCGGATTTGAGGGCGGCACAGTAGGAGTGCATGGCGGCAATGAAGGTGCGCTCTTTGGTCAGGGCCCGGACACTGGGGTACCAGACCTCTTCTAGGTACTCTTTGAGAGGCAGCTCGTCGCCGAAGCCCTGTGCCAGATTAGCCCGGCGTCTGCTTTGGTCCGGCGCTTCGTATGTCTCCCGAGCGGCCCCCCTTCGGCTGTCCAGGAGCAGAGCTTACCTTGGCAACAGATGTGTGGAAGTGCAGGTCGACCAGTCCTGGCATGACCAGCTTGTCGGTCCCATCGATGGCCGTAGTGGCCGGGTCCGCCAAGACGTCATCGCTCGGGCTGCCACCGTAGACCTTTGCAATGCGGTCGTCAACTATTTCTACCGTTCCGGGGTAGTAAAAGCTGTCTTCGTCGTCCAGGGGCAGAACGGTTGTATTGTATATGACAATCCGGGCCATCGCGTCTTGACTTGGGTAGAAAAAGAATGAGGCAGAGAGCTGTTGAACGGCCACGAGTGCCAAGGACGGTATTGGTGACTGCGATAAAAAAAAGGAGACACCAACCTCGCGGCTTCGCTCTTTCGCTTCATTTGAGGTACAAGAAAGAAAAACCCATATCTCTACGATGGTCTAAAGTTTCCTATTTCTGCTTAGCGTCCAAGTGCTGTCGATTCTTATCAGTGGAATTAGCGTCCAACGAATCCGTGCCACGATGGTCTGTAGTTCCCCTTTCGGTCTTACCGCCAGTGGAACTGTATCTGCAATCTGCCCGTGAAGAAATGCGTAGGGATACTGGCTGGTGAATGGTTGTCAGATTGCCGGGAGCGGCTCTGGGGCGGCTGTACGTATCCGGTACTAAGAAGACGGGGCTCCCAATTCTTTTGCATTGCGGTCTCGATGTCTTCGTCCGGCGAAGTACCAACAATAGCAGCGATGAAGTCTGAAAAGTTTGCAACCAAGGACAAGTCAACCTCTGCCCTCGAGGGCGAAACCGTGGACATCAGCCATGTCCGTCGCCCGTGGCAGACCTGGCTCAAGTCGCTTCGCGGTGTCGAGCAACGTGGAAACGAGCCCGTCCCCATCGAGCAGAAGACAGAGCGTCGTTACACCAACTTGGCGACTCTGTGGTTTTCCATGAACTTCAATCTCATTGCGTGCGTCGATGCGTTTCCGTCCTGGGACACCCGATTCTGCTTCTTTCATCATTCTTCGCTGACCAGTGTTTTCGGCGTCTATCCAGCATATCGACTGGCATGTCTGGCACTCTTAGTTACGGCCTTGGACTGCGCGACTGCTCCCTTGTCATCCTCTTCTTTGGATTGTTGACTGCTCTGTCGGCACCCTACATGACCCATCTCGGAGCCATCCTCGGGCTCAGACAGATGGTACACGCCCGATATGCCTTTGGGTACGGCTCAACGCGTCTATGAAAGCTTGGATGGTGGAGAGTCACTGACAATCCAGACTGTATGGCACGATCTTGCCTCTGCTTCTGAACATGGCCACACTGGCGGGATACAGCATCATCGATTGCATTCTTGGCGGCCAGGCACTTTCTGCTATCCGTCCTGGTGGTCTGTCTGTGAACGTGGGAATCGTCATAGTCGCCATTGTCAACCTCGTCGTCGTCTTCTTTGGCTCCACAGTGATCCACCAATTTGATCGTTATGCCTGGTTCCCAACGCTGGTGGCACTTCTGGTGGCTGTTGGCTGTGGAGGCAAGCATCTGCATGAGCAGGTCAATGCTGCACCAGCCACTGCCAACACGGTTCTTGGCTTTGCGTCCCTTGTGGCGGGATTTTTCCTGCCCTGGTCTGCTATTGCCAGTGACTTTACGACATATTTCGACGCGCGGTCAAAAAAGTAAGTAATGTTGACTTGTAAGAAATAAAAATGAAAGATTTTGCCTGCATGGGACATTGTCTATTCCAATTTACTTCCCTCGCTGTCTTGCATTTCTATTTTCTTAATTTGCTTTTCTTTTTCTTTCCCTTTGCCGTTTGCGTTCTAACTATGGCCAGGAGAGCCATTTTTATCCCGTCTTACATTGGCTTGACTGTCGGGGGCATTCCCCTGATGGTGTTGGGCGCAGCCATTGGAGGTGCAGTCCCCAATGTTCCGGCATGGCAAGAAGGCTACGACAGCAACAGTGTCGGCGGCGTTCTCGGGGCGATGCTGGAGCCTGTTCACGGCTTTGGAAAGTTTCTGCTCGTGCTTCTCGCCTTCAGCATTCTCGGCAACGTAGCAGGGACTATCTATGCCCTCACCCTCAACTTCCAGGCAGTGCTGTACCTCGTTCGACTGCGCATACCCCGTGTGGTATACACCGTCATTGTGACGGCCATTATTATTCCCGTCGCCATCAAGATTGCCGCATCTTTCTTCGATTCCCTCAGCAACTTCCTTGGCATCATCGGATACTGGCCGGCTGCCTTTGTGGCCGTGGCGGGACTTGAGCATGTCGTCTTCCGGAAGGCAAGAATCGAGAACTACGATATGAGCAAATGGGATATCGCATCGGCTCTGCCTCCGGGTGTGGCTGCACTCAGCGCGGCCATACTGAGTTTTGCTTTGGTCATTCCAGGAATGGACCAGATATGGTTTACGGGTCCGATTGCCAAGCATACTGGGGACATTGGGTTTGAAATGGCATTTGCCTTGACGGCGATCCTCTATGTGCCATTTCGGTGGTTGGAAATCAGATTCCTGGGACGGGTCTAAGCTGTCGGTCACAGGAAAATAAACTGTTTCCCAATACGAAAATGTTCACAATTATCCTACCGAAAGCACATTTTCCCACAAATATGTGTAAAAAATATCAACTTGATGATTCTTCTGGTCTATTTTACTTTGATATGGAAAAGACATACGCACCATATAGGAAACGCTCATCAGTAATAGCTCTTTGTCAGAGAACGAACCTCAGACAGAACTTGCTCCAATGTGACACCGGCGTCTACTGGCAACACATCCTCCTCATCCTCGCCAATCGGTTCGTGTATCTCAATCTGGCTGTCCACCATCTGCGCCGTCATGTAGTGGCCCTGTCGTTTGGCCACCCGATCACGTAACACCGCAATCGGTGCCTGGAGGTCAACAAAGACCAGTCTCGTAGAAGACTCGCTCCCCAGTTTCCGCAACTCATCCCGGTACGACCGGCGGAGAGCCGAGCATCCAATCACCACCGTGTCGTATCCCAGTTCGTCGACTGCCTCGCGAGCACGACTGCGGATGCGCGCCAACCAAGCCCATCGATCGCCATCTGTCAGAGGCATGCCATTGACCATTTTCTGAATTGCGTCGTGAGTGTGTAGGGCATCACCGTCGATAAAATTGCCGCCGAGCTCCGCTGCCAACCGGAGACCGATCGTCGACTTGCCCGAGCCGCACGGACCGGCGAGAACAATAATTTTGGACTGCTGTTGGGGCGTGTCTTGGTCTGTATTCGTCTTGGACGTTGCAGTCCATGTAGTCAAGAATCGGTCGACAAACTTCTTTACGACGTATGGGTCAAGCACGGGGGCCGACGACAGAGCGGGCGACAAGCTACGAGCAGTCTCGGTGGCATACGTCTTGGACGGAGCAAACTCGCCGAGATCCCGGTCGTACTTGCTGGCAAAGAAGTCGACCAGCTTGATGGGCGGGTTCGCGATGGGATCCGGATTCGAAGCGCGCAGACGACGCACCCACTCGCGGGGGTCGACCTCCTCGAAGGACAAGCCAGCGTCCCGGAGAGCCGGCAGCAGCTCCTTGGTCCAAGCAAACGTTTGGTGGTTGGCAATGTTCACCACGAGGGAGGGGTCCTGCAAGTTGGGGCTTGCTGCCAATGTCACATCTACTGCCGCCTGGGCGACCGTGTCGACCGGTAGCCACGACGGGGTCTCTGCAAGCCGGGGCAGTGCACCCATCGTGCAGGCCGTCTGCAGCATCAGCGGAATAGCCTCGGTGGTATTCCATATGCCGAACCGGGTGTCGGCGATGATCTGGCCAACACGGAACACACGTGTGGGGACACCCTGCTCGCGAGCGGCCCGTACGCACAGGTGCTCGGCCACCACCTTGGACTGTGCATAGCCCATGCCTTGGGCCCAGTCGAGCTCGGCCACCGTCTCCGGAACGTGGACGGACGGCGACCGAGCCACAGCGCTCACCGACGAGCAGAAGGAAAACGTGGCCTTGGTGGGCAAGCAGAGCGAGATCAGATTGTGTATTCCAGAAATGCAGTCGCGGAAGGAGGACAGGTGCCAGTTGAAGTTGACGGCCCACGCGCAGTGCACGACGGCGCGGAGGTTGTCAGCAAGCTCCCAGTACGTAGCATCCGCGAGACCGAGACGAGAATCAGCCTGGTCAAAGGCCAGTACGCGAAGCTTTTGACGCTGATCCAGGGGAAGAGCATGGTAAACGCGGCGCTGAATCAGGGAGGCCCGGACGCGGGTGAGGGCGTGCTCGTCGCTGTCGGCGCGGACGAGACAGTAGATGCGCTGGATGGTCGGATCTGCCGAAAGACGGGAGATGACGTGGGCACCAAGCGAGCCAGTGGCACCGGTGACGGCCTGGAGATCTGTTAGCTCATCGATTCCGATGGTTTGAATGTTTGCCATCTTTGGTTTCTTTGTTCTCATATTTTGTTCACTTTTTTTTTTCCCCTCCCTATTCGGCACTACTTACCACAGATGTGCGTGGCCGCAATGGAACATTGCCAAAGTTGGCGTACTTGTCGATGAGTGCACTCATCTCGGCCTCGATAGACACCCCATCGGCAGTCCCCCCAGTCTGGAGACCGTGTAGATAGCCGGCCAGTTTTGACACACAAGGATAATCAAAGGCAACGTTGCTCCCGAGCTTCTGCCCAGCCAAGTCGACGTTGCGGAGAATCTGCCGACGAAGCTGAATGGCCTGCAGAGAATCCATACCCAGTGAGAAGAAGTCGCTGTCGTCCTTGTCACCGCTATCCGGTAGTCTCTCGTCCCTTCCCAAGACTTTCGGAACGGTGTCCCGCAGAAACACCCGCAGCTCGTCTAGGCTCATGGTCTTGACATCCTCGGGACGGATTGCCTGCTCGTAATCTTCGTAGGCTTTCTCGATCTCGGCCGCGAAATCCCGGTAGAAGGCCTGTCGGATAATGCTGCCCTTGTCTGTCCGCGGGCACGGGGCATCGTGCGGCAGCACGCGGATCATGTGCCGTGCTAGGCGTCCGTAGGCTTCGTATCGCTGATTGGCGGCATCGACAATGGGCCATATGTGGTCAATGACCTCCTCCGCCGGGGCTGTCGTGGCAGGTATGAGCAACAGCCCGATATTTGGCCGACCGGATCCGAATACGACTGCCTCAGCCACCCAGCTATCGGAGCGGATGGCGCCCTCGAGCGGGACGGGGCTGAACTTCTCGCCATTTACCAGAGCAATGGTATCGTCAAGACGGGCAATGTACTTCCACGCACGGGGGATGGTTGGGTGCGGCTCGAAGAGATCCTTGGTGGCATATGATCCGTCGGGCATGTTGCTGGTGAGCTTAGCGGGCCAGCCCTCAAGGACACAGCACTCAACCAAATTCGGACCCCGCGGAAGCCAGTTTAGGAAGGGCGAGAGGTTGTCGGTCTCGCGGATGTAGTTCCAGGCCTTGTCACCGGCAGGCCGGAACGACGTCATCAACTGCCCAACCTCGGTTCTGGATAGTCAGCAATAGAGAAAATGAAGCGACTGGAAGAAAGCGACTGCAAGAAAGTACAATTCCAGAAAAAAACATAAAAAGACGTGGACACCAAACAGACGAGGATGACTTACGCGCCGTAGTGTCCAATCAAATTCACGCCTGCGTTGACGAGCACATCCCCCAACTCGTCTGGACATGCCGAACCACCGTACATGACGACCTTGAGCTGCCGCAGCAGATCGATACCCGATTTGCTCTCGGCCAGCAGTTTGAGTGCGTATGGTACGCCGTACAGTATTTCAAAGTTGTGCGCTGCCAGGATGCTCTCCAAATTTCCCGCTGTCAGCGGCAGCTCGGCATTGTACATGTGGATCGACCGACCAGAGTAGATCGCTCGGAACATGTTGCAGATGCCAAAGTTGTGATACAACGGCAGGGTGATGAAGGCGTTCATATTCATGTTGTGGGAAAAGTTGGAGAGCGCGGCCCGCTGAATCTGGTAGATGGGTTTCGGGAACCCCGTCGAGCCACTCGAATGGATGATGTAGACGTAGTTTTCAGTTTCGACGGCGTGGTCGAGGCCAGCATCCAGGCGCGTGTCGAAATGGGCGGGGACGTCTTCAATCGAAAACTCAAACACAGACCGCGGCGCCAGGTCCATCAGGGCAACCGAATCCTTGTGCGGCAGAGCTTCGATGGCTGCTGCTGCCGTTTCCGTGTATCGATGGTCGGCGAGTATGGCGCTGGCGTTGGTTGTCGTCATCAGAGAAGCGATGGCAGCCGACGAGATGCGCGTCGACAGGAACAAGATGGTGTGTCCCATTTTGATCAGTCCCAGAAGGGTAATCAAATACTCGAGGTTGGAAGGCCCCAGCATGGCCACGACCAATGGCTGCGCCGACGATGAGGTCCGCAAAGGCAGATGCTGCTGGTAGTGGGTGGCCACGCGGTAGGCAAAAATGTCTAGCTGACGCATGGAGTAGTCCACATACTCAATGCCCGAGGACGGGTAGGACACGATGATCTGGTCGCGCAGCGTGCGCGCCCGATGCCGCACAAGGTCGTCGATTGTCCGCAGAGGCTCGTCATGGGCGACATCATTCTCGCCTTGCTCGATAGTGACAACATCTTGTCTGGCCGGTAGCGGTCCCGCAGTGATGGGGCCGACTACAGAAGCACCCATGGTTGGTGATTGTGCCTGAGAGTTGGACTCGGGTCCTGGAGATGGTCGTTTGTTTGAAGCAACCCTAACAAGCCAATCTGGCAACAGCCCAAGTATCGGCGCCGTTTTGCATGTCTATTATGTAGGTAGTGCGGCAAATATGAACCACCATCCAACCACGACATTGGTCCGATGACGACATGCGGTCGCGGCCCGGACAGTCTGTTGATGTGTCTTATCCGTGACAGAGGTGGCCAGCCTCTCCGAGTAACCGGAAGCTCCCGCACAGACTCGGCTTCGATCAACAAAGGTGGGCCCATTAGCGCCGAAACATTCTCCGCCTGCTTCTCCGCAGGCTTCTCCGTGCCTCCCCACCGTTTCTCCGCGGCACCTCGGGGCATTTTTCCGAGTAACAGCGGGATTGGTGCCACCGAAGATTGGCTGGGCCGTTGATCCGGTTGTGAGTTACCTCGCAGGGTTTATTTGCGAGCCACCGAGCTCGGAAGCTCAAGCAGCTCTAGCTGATTAGAAGCTTCCATCACATCTTCCCCCAAGAACCTCTTTCTTTTCCAAAAGCAGTCGACCATCACTCTCGCTGTTCACAACGCACCGCCCAGCCACAATGTCTCTTCCCACTTCCTTCAAGCTCAACACCGGCGTCGACATTCCCGCCGTCGGCTTCGGCACCTGGCAGGCCAAGCCGAATGAGGTCGAGAGTGCCGTTGAACAGGCATTGCGCGCAGGCTATCGGCACCTCGACTGCGCCGCCATCTACCGCAACGAGACCGAAGTTGGCGCCGGAATCAAGGCCAGCGGCGTTCCGCGCAAAGACATTTTCATCACGAGCAAGCTATGGAACACCAAGCATCGCCCAGAAGACGTCGAAGCCGCGCTCGACAAGACGCTGAAGGACCTGCAGACAGACTATGTGGACTTGTACCTCATGCATTGGCCAGTGTAGGTTTCGCCGTACACCATCTTTCTCACTCGCGTCGACAACGACTCGGCAGACGCTGATCCATCTGCAGTGCCTTCCAAGCCTCGGACAAGTGGTTCCCGCTCGACAAGGACGGCGTCTTCGTCCTGGAGGACATCGACCCGGCCACCACCTACACGGCCATGGAGAAGCTGCTTGACACGGGCAAAGTCCGCGCCATCGGCATCTGCAACTTCAACCAGCACCGCCTCGAGGACCTCCTGGCCAAGACAAAGGTCGTACCCGCGGTCAACCAGATCGAAGCCCACCCCTACCTGCAGCAGCCGGCGCTCTTGGAATTCTGCAACGCACACGGCATCGTTGTCGAGGCGTACTCGCCTCTCGGGAACAACCAGTCCGGCCTTCCGCGCACCATCGACGACGAACGCGTTCAGGCACTGGCCGCACGCACGGGCATCGACGCGGGCCAGCTGCTGTACTCGTGGGGCGTGCAGCGCGGAACCGTGGTGCTGCCAAAGAGCGTGACACCCTCGCGCATCGTGTCGAACCTAGCCGTGCAACCACTGGCAAAGGACGTGTTTGAGGAGCTGAACGGTCTGGAGAAGCACGGCAGGTACAACGCGTGTTCGGTTTGGGGCTACGACATCTTTGAGGAGATCGGCGACGAGGCAGCGAAGAAGATTGCACGGGAAGCAGGGCCAGCAAACCTGACAAAGTTTACGGTATAATTGTGAAACAATGCAACAATGCACAACATGGTATGGATTGTTTCCACATGAAAAAATAAAATACATGAAAATATATGAAAAAAGGGTTCGAGTGGAAGACTCCAGTCCGACTACGGCACAAAAGCATGGCCCATGGGAAGTGTTCCTGGCATCCAGGCATCGGGCGAGGCAGCCAATCCAGAAAACTGGCCAAGAGCCTAGACGAGTCAGCGGCACTGCGTAGATGGGGGGGGGGAGTTCGAGAAAGTAGAAATTGCACATGTACTTACTAAGGCGTCAATGTCCAGCCAGTCAATCGTCTGCCAGCCATCCCACTGCGTGGAGAAACCCAAGGGTGTCGGTTCTTGACCCTGAGCCATGGTGCCGACGGCGGCTGAGACGACCATGTCCCGAGTCACTTCGACCGTTTCGTCGCTCATATCCAGAGTGCTGTGTCCATCGAGCCCATCTGGTGACGCCCCGTGACCCAGAGGCAATGCTACCTCCTGTGGATGTTCAGTCTGCGCATTTTGATGGTACTGTTGGCGTGTCTGTGGATATGGGTGATACGGGTGAGGCTGCTGCTGTTGCTCTTTCGTCTGGCCAAGCTGCTGTCCCGCTTCCTGGGACCGTCCCAGTGCCTCTTGCCGCAGTTCCTCCAAAATGATGCTGTACCGCCGGCTCGGAGAGTTGAGCGCGGTTGCCCGCGCCAGGTGCTGCTGGCACTGCTCAGCCAGGCGGTAGAACTCGTTGGGGTCGTCCATGTCGCTGTCGTAGTCTATATCAAGACTGCTGTGCTGGATCTTCCAGACGTACACCACCGCCAGAGAGCAGAAGGCCACGTAATGCGTCCACCAAAAGGCATAGAAGAGCGTCCCGTCTTGCGCCATGTTGTCCACAATGCCGAGCACCTCCCGGGCAGCGGCCAAGCAATCCGACACCGCCTTTCTGGCTGATGGGACAATCTGGGTGCTGCTGGGCTCACTCTGGTGCCCAGTCTGGTGGGCCGTCTGTCCAATCTGCTTGAGCAGAAACGGCCGGTTCAGATGGATAATAGCGTGGGCACGGGCCAGCCGCATGGTCGTGGCCTGCCGCCGAAAGGGGTACACCAGGCTGGCCGGGTGGATGGAGCTGAGAACGGCAGGAAGGCTGGCCGTCCATGCATCAATGTCGGCACGCACCTGCTGCACGATTTGTAGCATGTGGACCTCGCCAAGGTCGTGCTGGTTGTTGACGGCATAGATGGACTGGGAGATGCGGCCCACAATGCGACCGATGCGAGCATGGAAAACGAGCGATTCCATGGGAGAGTCGGGTCGTCTGGATGCCGTCGTGGACGACTTTCCCATCTCCTCGTCGTTGACTGCATCCGGCAGCTCCTGGTCGATGTTCTCGTCGTGGTAGTGTCGCGGTCGCCCAAACATGACCCCGAGATACGCGTCTAGGATGTAGGCCACCCAAAAGGAGCGCTTGCGGCACTGCTCGTCGACGTAATCTTGGGGTGTGTCGGTTGTGGCCAGACGGCCCCGGTGCACACGCCGTCTCCTATGCAGCCCTAGAGCTGCGATGATCTGCACGGTGTGGCCAAACACGTACCAGGCCTGGTTGACCCGCGACGTGTGCAGGAGATACAGAACCTGCACCAGATGTGCCTGTACAGAGTCCAGGGCTGGGTAGCCGGTGGCAGTGGCCGTCAGGTTCGTCGCTGCCAGGAACAGCCGGTCACTTTTGCGGCTGGATACCTCGTCCGTGTTGGTTTCCGGGGTCATTCCGGAGGCTGCTCCGGGCGTCGATCCGCCGCTTTTTCCCTGGTGGAAAATGGCCACGGCAAGCACGACGAGAACCACGGCAGCCTTCATGGCACCGATGCCGTGCTCAATGGGCACTCCGCTGTCAAGATTGCTGTGTGCCTGCTCCAGCCAGGCAAGGACGCTCGGCTGGTGCAGGAATCGGTACGTCGCCACGCACACGTCGTGGTAGTACCGCACAAGCTCCTTGGCCGTGGCCAAGTCGGGAATAGACAACACACTGCTCCTCGGTCCACTGTCGCCGTCGTACAGCTTGTCGCCCGCCCGATCCTGGAGTTGTCGTCGCTCGTCGGCGCCGCTGCTGTCGAGTCTATCATCGGGCACAGCACGGGTCGGTCGCTGGTGCGCTAGGCGTTTCCAGGCACGGTGCAAGAATGCCAGTCCTGATGTTGGCTCGACATACTGGCCCTGTATTTCGGTGACGCCGAGCACGGGAGATGCCCGTGACACAGCTGGCCGGGGTTGTTTGGATGTCTCTGCTTGCCGTTCTGGGTGGAGTTGGGCCGCCTGCAAGCGGTCTTCAGCTTGTTGCTGAGATTGCCGCTGCTCAATGCCGGGGATAAAGTCCCCCGCTTCAAAGTCTGGCCCTGCAGAGGTTACATTGCTGTCGGAAGCCGGTAGTATCGGAGCTAGTATCGGGGTCGGAAGGGGTGTTGGCGGCCGGCCGCGGGCGTACTTGGTCTCGTAGCGACATGACACGCCCCGCTTTGTGCAGTTTGAGCACGGCACAGTCCCGGAGCATTTGGATTTTCGTAGCTTGCATGCATCACAAGCTCGGCTGACCATCTGTCGCTTTGCCACCAATCCCCGGTCCCCATCGGAGGCTCTCCTGCCATAGTTTCTTTTCCGGGCTGTGTTTCCACCCGGAGACAAGTGCAGGCCGCCGTTATACGGGTCCATCTTCCGTGTAGATCAGACTGTATGTGAGTTTCCGTCTATGGCGGGTAGTCAGGAGAAAAGGGGGCGGAGAAGCCATGTATAAATAATCCGGAAAAGGCCGCCGTCGTAATGCGGCACGTGTGACTTCCGGGTCCGGAGATGGATGCGGGGAAAAAGTGGTCCAATGGAGACAGTGATTAGTAACGTGCGTATTAACCAAACACTGTACGGCCCGATGCACCCAATTGCCGGAGACCGGTTGCGCTAGGCCGGTACCACTCAACGGTTTACCCTATCTGCAGGGGATATCATCTTCATCTGGACAAGACGGAGGGACCTGACATGTTGCACCGAATAGAGGGAAATTGATTTGCATTCTGCGGCACGCCCCGAAAGCCAGGTGCACAAGACAGAGAACGAAAGAACAAACCAAGCTGGTTTAACTGGTCCAGGTACATTCTTCCACCACAGCCAACATGGCTACCCCGTTGCAAAAACCGCCATTCGACTCCCTTCCCTTTCGGAAGGATGGACCCCACGGTAATGCCTGGGGTCTCTTTGGCGAGAATGACCAGTGTGGCATGCTCAACCTGTTGACCCCTGAGACAACGGCCTTGGCTGCAAAGGAGGTCACCGAGGGACTGCGCATCTCCATTGACTGGCCACTAGACCGCATGAAGACGCCGTGTTTTGGCCGTGCTCCGTTTTTGCATTCTGTTCAGCCCAAACCAGGCCGCTGCGTCAACGACGACACGCTCACGTTCAACACGCAAGTTTCCTCGCAGTGGGACGGACTGCGCCACTACGGATACCAGAAAGAAAAGCTGTGGTTTGGAGGGCGCAAACTGGAGGATCTGTTGACCTCTGATGCCATTGGTATTCACAGTAGGTACAGGAATAAAGCTCAGACTGATCCTCAAAAATTGTACCGTTCTGACCAACAGACTGGGTTGAGAAAGGAGGTATCGTCGGCCGCGGCGTTCTTCTGGACTACGCCGCATGGGCCGAGGAGCAAGGTGTCAAGCCGGCTCTCTTTGAGACAACACCCATCACTGCCGATACACTGAAATCTGTGGCGGCCGCCCAGGGGGTGACTTTCCGGTCTGGCGACATTCTATTCATCCGAACGGGCTGGGTGCGCGCCTACGAGGCCTTGTCAGCCGCCGAGTGCCAGGCACTCGCTGACATGACGTCGCCGCCTGCCATTGGTCTGGAATCTTCAGAAGCTACGTTGCGCTGGCTTTGGGACGAGAATTTTGCCGCCGTGGCTGGCGACCAGCCCAGCATGGAGGCTTGGCCATGTCAAGACACCGCCCATTGGCTGCACGAGTGGCTGCTCGCAGGTTGGGGCATGCCTATTGGGGAGCTGTTCGACCTGGAAGCGCTGAGTGTGGCATGTCGGGAACGGAAGCGGTGGACATTCTTCTTCAGCAGTATGCCTTTGAGGGTAAGTTTGATCCACCTCTGTGTTAAGGGATAACGGCTGACGTATTGCAGGTTCCTGGTGGCGTGGCGAGTCCTCCCAACGGCGTGGCCATTCTGTAAAACAAACAACAACACAGTAACACCATTTACCAGAGTTGTACTGAATGTGCTTAAATGTTTATTTGAAATGTACATAAAACGGCATGCGTAAGAGTCATAGATGTGTTGCTGAATGGGGGCGGGAGTGTTCATGCATTTATTTATTTATTTTATTTTGCTGCAATTAAGCCACCCACTTAACATGTCACCTCTTCTTAGCAGATGCAATTGCGTGACCAACTGCTTGGAAAATCAACAAGCACGACTACGAGAAATTAAAAGTAATCTTCATAAAGACCCTGTTTACTTTTTCCCTACCAATTCCCAGGGTTGTTGTCTTTCTCTGTAAACATTTAAATAGCTTCCACCCGGCGTCTTCGATAGTCCCGTGCAATAAATCTAATTTCCTATATAACATATCTGAACTTCATATTCTCCTTGTCCGTGAGATCCATAAACTCGATGTTCTCGGGGAGAGTATGCCCATTCTCGGCCATCCACTTGTCGCGTCTCGCATTCTCCCATCTGTTCAGAGAGTAGATAACGACCAGAACAAGAATAGACGCAGACCACATCCCCACGGTGATCCAGCGCCCGGTCCAGTAATACGGGGCGTCTCTGAAACACTGTGGCCCGACCAAATAGGCAACGGACATGAATACGAAGAGAATGACGTTGGCTGTCGTCTTCTTAGTCGTACCCACGACATTTGACGCTATGACGGCCAACACAAGAAAGTATGCCGTCGCCTGGGTGCTGACCATTATGTAGTATCCCGTCAGCTGCCCCGGGCGGTTGTACAGAACGCTGACATTGGAGAGACCAATGAATAGTGATGCCCCGAACAGAGAGAAGATCTGTGTTCCCAGGGCTGTCAAGCTGCGTTGCCGGGTCCAGTCCGCAATGACGCCGACAGCTATCTGTATAATGACTGATAAGACGCCGCTGGGGATGTTGAGCAGCAGGCTTTCCTTGCTGCTAAAATCGAGAGATTTGATGATCAGAGACGACATGACAATTAGACCGGCCGCAGGGATTTGAGTCAAAACAATAAATGCGACGTATAGCCATATCTAGAAACTCATGTCAGTTACACATACCACTCAGTTTCGGAAGGTCCGTGGTAGAACGGCAAGAATTGCTGCTTACCCGAATGTCGGTAAAGGCCTCGCGAACTTGGTTCCACTTGAATTCTGATGATCCAATGCCCGAATTGTTCGCGCGCAGACGTTCTGCGGCAGCCGTCTTCTCCTCCGTAGATAAAAACTTGGCGTCCAGCAAAGACGGTGCCATGAAGTAGAACATGCACATGCCGTACACAACCGTTACGGCGCCGAGGCAGAGGGCCATCACCTTCCAGCTCGGAAGTGCCATGGGCAGTCCCCTTTCAGACCCAGCCAAGCAGCCAAAGGCAATCAGGTTTCCAATCGCCGTGGCCACACCAGCACAACTGGCCCAAACGCTGACGCGTGCACCGTGCTCCGATTGCTTGTACCAGCGAGACGTGAGCAGGACGAAGCCGCAGTTGATAACAGACTCCAGGCTGCCAAGAAAGCAGCGCTGGATCATGAGGCCCTTGAAATCGTGGCAGGCGGCCATGGTGCACAGCACCACGCCCCAAAGAGACATGCTGACGGCAATATAGCGCGACGGCGGAAACACCTGGAACAGTCGGTTATGAATGGGGAGCGCAAACATGTAGCCCAAGTAGTAGATGCTGCCAAGCCAACTGTACTCAGAAGCCGTAAGGTTCGCGTCCGTGAGGAGACCCATGACCGACGAAAAGGATAGCCTTTTGGGGGGGTTGATTCCGTTAGAGGTCTACAAGATACAAAGAGCGATGGCAGGGGCCGCCAGAAAGGCATGGACGACATCGGAGACTGAACTTACATGCCCTTGTCCAAATATTGGAGCATGTAGAGACCACAAAGCCACGGCATTACGTTGAAGTCGATCTTGCGCAGAATCTTTTTATTCGTTTGCTCGTCGATCTCGACATGTCCTGTCTGGTGAACATAGCCAAGCAGCGCATCGCCGTGTTTCTCCTTTGATGTCTCGATGTTGTCCACGCCCGGGCTTCTAGATCGGGCCTCGGTGACGTCGTAGGTCCCGGACGGGTTCGCCTTGTCTTCGGCTGCCATCTCTGCGACGAGGTTGGGGTCGTGAAAAAATACAGTCCGGTTGGATGAAAATCACGCCTGTGAAGATGCACCAAATATTCTAGAAATCGGTGTCGTGGACTGCGGCACCCATGGCACTGGTACCCTGTTTATACGGGCGCTTTCAGGCATTGGATCACTCATCCGGATAGATAGCTGATGATAACAAAGCCTGGTAACCCCTGCTCGCGATCTTCAGACGGTTACGTACATCCGCCTGCGACCCTAAGCTAACGGGGTGGTGCTGAGAAGGTTGATCATGAACGTTGCCCTCCACCTGCCTGTACCGGTGACCAGCCGATAAGCCGCCTCGAGACTGCCGTCCGCGCAGAAGGGAAATTGCGTCGGATATCTGCGAGTCGGTCGCAGCCGATCGGCCAGGGTGGCAGCGTCAGAGACCCGACGATCGGCCCATTTTATCGTGATAAGCTCGGCGGACACAATACTACGTGTCTCAACCAAGGGATAGATGCTTCCGTAGGATTGGTCCACCAGGGGATTGGCAGGATATGTAAAGAGGTGTGATCGGACCAAATCCAGATCCGTCATTGATAACGTCCTTGTTCTCGATATCTGTCGCACAAAATGGCCATCTACACGATTCACACATCGAAGCTCTTCGATTCCCTCACCAAGACTGTCCTGGAAAACATCTCCGTCACGGTCGACGAGCAGTCTGGAGAAATTGTCAAAATATACACGCGAACAGACCCGCTTCCAGAGACGATCGAAAGCCCGGACATCGACCTACGCGGCAAGTTTGTCTGCCCTGGATTTGTGGACGCCCATACGCACATCTTCCTTCACTCCTACGACGAGAGGGTGTCGTCTCAGCAGAAACGAGATGAAAGCTTTGTGGAGCGCGTGCTCCGGGCGTCCAACCACTGCCGCATCGGACTGCTCGCTGGCTACACGACGTACAGGTATGTCTGCGGCAAAGGCACTAGAATTTGCCCCACCATAGGCTGACTGGAGGCGTTTCCCAGAGACCTCGGCTCTGAGTCTATGCAGGAGGCGGATGTGAGCGTCCGCGACGCTGTCAACAGAGGAATTATCCCGGGCCCACGTCTCTTTGTGGCCACCAAGGTCATTGCCTGCACGGCAGCTTATGAGGCGCGGATTGAAAACCACATCGGCGGCCACTGCGCTCCAGTCGGCTCGGATCCGGCCGACGGCGTGGACGAGATCCGCAAAGCTGTACGCCGACGGATTGGACTCGGGGCCGACATCATCAAGTTCTACGCAGACTACCGGCGGCGGACCATGCGGTGGCCGCCGCAGAACTTCTCGCAGCACCCATATGTCGCATCGGTTCTTCACCCGCCCAAGAACCCCAACCCGGACATCCTCGTGTACTCGGCCGAAGAAATGAAGGCCCTCGTGGCTGAGGCAACCATGGCGCAGTGTCCCGTATCCGCCCACGCCGGAACCAAAGAAGGCGTCATCCTGGCCGCGAAGGCCGGTACCTTGACGATTGAACACGCCTACTGGGCCGACGAGGAGACGCTCCAGGTCCTCAAGGAGCAAAACTGCATCCTGGTTCCAACACTGGCCGTGTGCGAGCGTCTCCATACAGCCCGGATGCCGGCCATCTTGGCCAATGCAAAGCGGGCCTGGGACCTGGGCATCACTCTCGCATGTGGGGGTGATACGGGAACGTATCCACACGGAGAAAACGCCCGGGAGATGGAGCTCCTGGCCAAGGCGGGTGTGCCGATCCTGGATGTCTTGGCAGCCTGCACACTGGGCGGTTGGAAATCATGCGGAGGGGATCTGTGCGGTAAACAGTTTGGCTGGCTCGAGGAGGGAGTCTCGGCCGACATCATCGCACTTGATAGTGACCCCCGAGAAGATGAAGACGCACTGAGGAAGGTGAGCTTCGTCATGAAGGACGCCAAAGTCTGGAAGCGCGATGGTGCAGCGGTTGGCATGGTTTAGTGTGCCCTTGTGCGAGGCCACGCACCATTGTCCAGGAACAGTGTGAAGGCAGCTACAAGGTAGCATATGTAAAAGTAAGATGGCAAGACAAGGAGAGATAGGAAAAGCAGAGGGGAGTAGATGTGTATAGAACTGCCATCGTCACGTATCTTTTGTGATCTGTCCGCTGAGTACAAGAAGCCTACCACCATCTACCCGGATGTTCTCTCCATCGACGTATGCACCCGCAGCACTGGCCAGATAGAGAGCTGTTGCGACCATTTCCTTCTCCAGCCCGGCTCTTCGTGCCGGCATCTCCCTCTCATACTTCATGTTGTTGTACTCTGGATCTTTTGGATCGGTGGGATTCATCGCACTCGGAAATAGACCAGGCGAGATGGCGTTGACTCGAACTGCAACAACAATGATTAATATGGGACAGAAGACCGCAAGCGACTGATAAGGGGAACGAAATACCATAGAATTGTGCAAACTCGGCCGCCATGATTCTGACCATATGGTCGATAGCTGCCTTGGACATCTGGTACGCAGGCGCGAATTGTCTGTGGCAAAGTCAGAAAACGGGACATGAATTGGGGGAAAGGAGGGAACAATCGTGGGGCATGGATTCTTCCACGCACCCGTAGTGCTGAGCAGCGACGGAGCTGAAGCAAATCACATTGCCTCTACCCTCGCCCAGGGCAGCTGCTGCCCCAAGCAGGCCGACCAGGCCGGCCACCATGTAGTAAGGGGCAAAGACGTTGACCTTGAAGCTCGCTTCCATGTCTCCATACTCCATAGACTGCATGGCCTCTGCCAGCTGGTTGAGAGGCTGGCCAAGCGTGTATGTCTTTTTCTGCATTCTCCGGATGCCAGCACAGAGGACAAGACTGTCTACCGTCTCATGAGAAGCGCAGATGCCATTGATAGCATGCTTCAGTCCGGCCTCGGTAGAAAGATCCGCTAGAATTCTATCCCAGAATCAATACGTAAAACACGTTGTCAGGGGTCGCCGGAATGTTCTTTCATACGTTTCGACGAGGCATTGGGTTTTCAGCTCCGCGGCCAAATCCCCCAACTCGGTTTTGACGTCTTTGAGTCTCGATTCAATCATATCCACGATACAGATAGAAGAAGCCCTGTTTGCAAGAAAGCCTCTGGCTATCATTTTCCCAAGACCACTTGCACCTGTCCGGAAACCAGTCAGTTACAGGCCTTTGCATTTTGCTCGGATGGCAACAGACCACCGGTGATCACCGTTCTCCTGCCAGCCATGGAGAAGACATTCTGTGCTATGAGGTCGCCCATAGTCAGCTCTTCCTATCACGAACAAGAGACGGCGACAAAATTGGCTCGTTGAGGGACGTAGATAACGGTCTGGAAATGCAAAACAATTATTCCGCACAGATAGACGTAGCGAATATTTGATATCTGTCGGGATATGAGATTAGGATCCGTGAAACAATTGGTATCGGGACTAGCATGCGGAGGATATCAGCAATCCTTTGATTGAGCCCAAATCATCCCACGAAAATACCGATAGCCGAAGTGATTATTCACAGATACTCCCAGGACGGCGGATAAGTGTCCACGACCGGAAGTAGCCTTCCATATTTCAGGCGTACAATTGGAAGTAGAGCAGGAATGTCCTTGGTTTTATCTTTTACAAGTTGCCATGACAATGCGCTCTTGTACCACTACACTACAATAACCGTGAAAAAAGATCACCAAGGTCAGCACTACGTACTCAAATTACAAGTGCGCTGGGCTTTGAGGCATATCACAGCAAATATCCTTACAAGAAAAAATATATAAGATATTATAAACGTTATATATATATAAAATATAAACAAACGGTTTAATAGATTTAAAGTTTTCTTTATTATAAAAACATTTATTTATAGAATTTATAGAATTTTAATTTTACTAATTATTTTATCTAATTATTTGTTAGAATAAGGAGCGGAAGTGCTTATGGATAGGCTAACGAAAGAAAAGAAAAAAAAAAAACAGTAAAAAAAAGAAAAGATTTAAATTATATAATAACCCAAGAATACTAACGCTGCTCTACTGGTCAATTCGATCAAATGCTCTCCATCGAGGGGTTCTATGATTTTCCCTCCTCGGCTGCTGCCACCGCCGCCTTGTCGCCGCCGCCCACCACCACGCCGTCGATGACGTCGTTGCGGTCAAAGTCGGTCAGGTCCGTCTCGGCAAACTTGCGCGCCGGCAGCCTCCGCTGGAACAGAATGTCCAGCTCCTCAAAGGTGCGGCCCTTGGTCTCGGGCAGGCACAGCACGGCCCAGAGCACGACCAGCACGCCCAGGCCGGCAAAGAGAAACCCCGTCTTGGCGCCCCAGTTGGCCTCGGTCGTGCTCATGGCGTAGGGCAGGCCGGCGGTGATGGATATGGAGAAGATGTGCGGCGTGAAGCAGGCCACGCCGAGGGTCTTGCCGCGGATGCGCGTGTTGGGCACCTCGGCGATGAGCACGTACACGATGGGGCCCAGGCCGATGTTGTAGACAAAGTTGAAGAGCAGCAGCATGACCGACTTGGCGTACATGGCGCCCGTGTTGCTGTCGGGCGCCAGTCCCAAAAAGCCCATGACGAACATGAGCACGGTGGTGAAGGCGCACGTCCCGATGTAGCCGTGGCGGCGGCCGACGACGGTCATGAGCGGCCACGAGAGCACGTTGCCGACGACGCCGAGGGCGAAGAGGCCGCACGACATGTCAAAGGCCTGGTCGGTCGACAGGCCGGCCAGCTCAAAGAAGTAGGTGCAGTAGCCCGAGGCCAGGTTGATGCCGGACAAGAACTGGCCGCTGTACGCCATGGCGCAGATGGCGGTGCGCCGCAGGTTGGTGCCGCGGAAGCAGTCGGCGTACGTGGCGCTGTGGGCCAGCGCCGCCTCCAGGGCCACCGTCTCCTGCATGTGCGCCAGCGTGCTGTCGAGGTGGCTGTCGTGGTAGCCGGTGCGCCGCAGCGACTTCTTGGCCTGCTGGTACCGGCCGTGCTTGACCAGGAACCACGGCGTCTCGGGCGCCACGAGGGCGCCGACCAAGAAGATGAGCGGAAACGCGTACTCGGTCAGGAACGGCACCTTGTAGGCCCAGCGGTCCGTGCGGTTCTCGGTGCCGCGCAGGATGGCGATGCCGATCAGCGACCCCAGCACCTGGGCCAGGTTGTTGCACGACACGCCGATGCCGCGCAGGCACACGGGCAGGATCTCCGACACGTACGCCGGCCCCAGCACCGGGAAGCTGCCGGTGCAGAGGCCCGTCAGCAGGTCGCCGACAAAGATCACCGCCGGGCTCTCGCCGAGCACCTCCATCAGCAGCGTCAGCAGCGACACGGCCGTGGCGCCCAGCAGCGTCTTGCGCGGGCCGAAGCGGTCGACGCACCAGCCGCCCCAGATGGCCGACAGCATGAAGCCGATGACGGGCGCGTACGTGAAGGCCGACGTCCACGAGGCCGCCAGCACGTACGTGCCGGAGCCGGGCGGGTCCTCGTAGCCAAAGTCCTTGCGGAACTGCGGGATGCCGACGAGCGTGCCGACGACGGTCGGGTCGTAGCCGATGATCAAGTTGGGCAGGCAAAAAAAGGTGGCCCAGAAGACGGCCATGGCGTGCTTGGACAGAGCCTCGCGGGGGGTGAGGTCGTGCTCGCGGCGGGCGGCCTGCTTGGAGCCCTCAATCATGTCATAGTCGATGCCGTCGCCGTCGTCCATGTTCTTGGCGGCCATGTCGTGGGAAGCGAGGTCCTTGGAGTCTGCCATCACGACAAAAGAGGGGGGGGGGGGGGTGTTGTTGGAGTCTAGTGATGATGTTGGATTCTAGTGATGATGTTGCAAAACAGAAACCCGGGAAGGGAGCAAGAGTGTTTGGTTAGGACCCGGGATCAACAACAGGTTCAGAAAGTCAAAGACTCAAAGAGCCAGATGGGGGGGATCCCCCGGCAGCTTCATTCGATAACGGGCTCCAGGATCAACAATGAGAAAGCAACAATGCATCCACCACAGGCACCTGATTAAGACAAACCTGGTATCTCAAAGAGTCGGTTCCCCTGGAAGAGATGCCGTGATAACTGCAATGGCGCCTGTGATTGGCCGCTGGTAGTCCTTTCCTAGAGAGGAGATATGTATGAATAGTGAATTTCTCCTATTCGGGACAAATCAAGAATGTAGATAACGAGGACCCCAGCACATAAGATACATACTATCTTCGTCCCACCACGACACAATGTTGGACGGGTGACGGTCAAGCGTGACAACGTGACCAAATCAGTGCACGAGTATGTATTTCCGCTCAGGAAGCTGGCTCGTCTGTCGCTTGGGAGGGACTGTGCATCATACAGCTATCCGGGCAAGACTATCTAGACCAAGTCGGTATTTCTTTTCAGTCTCAGCCACAGAGGGGAGCCATAGAGCTCTCCTACAAAAGAACAGCGTAGAAAAATAAAAATAAAATAAAAATAAAATAAACTGATATCCTATCATAACCAGGGGTGTAACGGCACGGAGGCGCTACTCTTAAAAGTGCCCCTCAATCTCCAGAGGCGTATACGGCTCTTCCAGGTACTGTTCTTCCTCGGCCGTCAGCTCCTTGCCCAGCGCCGACAGTGCCTCGTCTATCCGCTGCGCGCTGCTGAACCCGATGATCGGGCTCGTCACCCGCTTCAGCGTCCACGCCAGCGCCACCTGGCTCATCGTCCAGCCCCGTTTTTTCGACAGCTCTTCTACGCGGTTGGTGATCTCGGCCGACTCGGGCCGCGTACTGGACGGCGAGCCGCCGCCGCCGGCCGAGCGTGCCGTCGTGCCCTGCATCGCCAGCGGGCGCGCCAGCTGGCCCTGTCCCAGGGGCCCCCACGGCACAATGGCGACGCCGGTAGCGCGGCAGAACCGGTTCATCTCGCGCTCTTCCTCGCGGTACAGGAGGCTGTACATGTTCTGCATGGCGACAAACTTGGTCCAGCCGTGCTTCTCGGCGCAGAACTGCATCATGGCGAACTGGTAGGCGAACATGGAGCTGGCGCCGAGGTAGCGGATCTTGCCGCAGCGGACGAGGTCGTCGAGGGCGCGCATGGTCTCCTCGATGGGCGTGTAGGGGTCGAAGCGGTGGATCCAGAAGAGGTCGATGTAGTCGGTCTCGAGGCGCGCCAGGGACGCGTCGACGGCGGCAAAGAGGGCGGTCCGCGAGAGGCCGAACTGGTTGACGTAGTCTTTGCTCTTGCGCAGGTCGTCGAGGATCGGGTAGGCGTTGAACTGGTCTTCACCGACACAGCTCCAGGCTTTGGTCATGAGCACGAGCTTGTTGCGGGGGATGTTGTACGTTTTGATAGCCTGGGCAATGACGCGCTCCGAGTCGCCGTTCGAATAGACATTGGCCGTGTCCCACTGCGGGATGTTAGGAAAAAGAAGGAAAAGAAAAGAAAAGAAAAGGATAGTGCCGTCACTGCTCACAGTGTTGACGCCGCGGTCATACGCAGCCTTCAGCAGCGGCAATGCCTGATCGGGCCCAAGCACCCAGTCTGCCCACTCCGGGTTGCCGATGCTCATGCAGCCCACAATGGGGACGGACACGCGCAGGCCGCTGTGGCCGAGCAGCTTGTAGACGGTCTTGGTGTCCTCGAGCGACTTTGCTACGCTTGCCGGAAGTTGAGCCATGGTGAAACCGAGCAAAGACGATGTGGCCGCTTTGGTGTGGGTGAAGGCGGATGAGGGTAAAAAAGGAGGGGGGGGGGGGGGGATTCTATGTTTTATCTATCTTGACTGGGACGATAGGACATGACTGAATAAATGATAGTATAAAATCGATTACATAGTAACAGTTTGATAATTACCATGTATATGGGCATGGGTTATTTCCAAGTAACTCCGGTGAAGCTCTGTTTCCCACACCATCACTGGCGTCATCGGGAGCTCCAAGCTACAAATTAGAGTTTGGACAAAGAGGACCTGGATGTGTCGGCTGGCAGCTATGGCGTCGAACGTCATGCAGCCGGCCCTGGATACAAATATCTCCTGAATGGGCCTTTGTAGTGGAGCAGGCGCACCAAAGCTCAGTAATAGCGTGCGGATAGGCGGGGTGGTGTTCTTATGCATTTCTCCTGATCAGGAAAAGATCCCTTGGGGGTAGCGACGCCAGATAGCCTTACCATAACAGGAACTACCATGAAAATTGCATATGCCGGTGGTCTTGTATTTTTGACAAGACAATGGTAGACAGCTGCAAACTTGACGGAAGCGAGTTTTAGATTTGTAGTATATTTGTATATCGCAGTATCTTTCATGGATACCCAAAGCTTGAAGGAAATGAAGAGCACAAGAGTCAACGTCGAATGCAGATTTTCCCCTCATTAATATAACCCGTTATTCAATATATTAATTAGAAAATACCATGTTTTAGGGCTGTACAAGTAGCCATCAGGAATACTAAAGAGTAATGAGCCTGGCCTAATGACCAACAACGGCGGCTAATTAGCTGGACCTATTTCAATATATCACTTACTATTCAAGGCCGTATTAAACCCAGCAGACACCGGCTTATATTAACGACAACATACTCATAAGAGTCCTTCTTGCCCCCATACCTCCCTCGAGAAGTGCTGCTTCCATATCTCGTCGTGTCTGACGATAGAATGGTTCAATCGAGTCGATACCCCGGTGGCCAGAATTAGAGGCGGCTTGGAGGACAGACAACATGAGTCACATCGGATCGCGAGGTGAGGTAGACGAAGTGAGTATGCTTGGCCATCTCTATGTCTTATTTTAAACTTTCGAATTCGTGAAAATGACAGGACTGGTCTTGGGATGTTTTTTATATCTGGATATAGCAACCCATATATTGTTATTCTAGACATCTGTCTACCAAAGATACTTATACCGAGGGACGGCGTCCCGCTCTTCTGCCTTGGTGGCCTTCTGGTTGAGTGTCCGCAGTATCGCACCCAGCAGTGTCGCCACCAAAATTCCCGCCGCCGCAAACGCGGACAATATGATCAACCCTGTCCGGTACTGCGGCGCCTCCTTCGTCGGGAAGAAGTACGATCCGTAGATGTTGGACGAGTTGCCCAGAAGATTCACAAGGGCATACACGATAGCGCGCTTCGTCCTCGTGCGTGGGATCGTGCTGGCCACCCACGCATGGACGATATTGAACGCAGCAAAGGAACCCGCGCACATTAGAAACATGCCGGTGTAGCGGACAGCTGTTCGATGGGAGACCATAACCATGATGTTGCCGGCAATGTCAACGAGGAAGGGCCAGATGACAAGGAGGGCTCGGTGGTGTGTGCGCGTGGACATCAGCGCGTTGCCGAGTGACACGATAAAGCCGAAGCAGTACACGGGAGCAGTGAGCAGCAGCGTGATGGTGCTGTTGTAGCCGAGCGTTTTGACGATGGACTGTCAAATGTTAGGTCACCGAACACGACTGCCCGTTCTCTGATTTTGGGGAGAGCTTACTGGGAAAAAGTACGTCCAGCACTGGGAAGTCAGCAAGCATATCTGCACCAGCACGAGTAGCCACGTTTTGTAGTCGGTGACTGCGTCCTGCATGCCTTGCTTGATGGGCCCGTTCTCGTCAATCTCGCCGTTGGCGACGCTCGCCAGTCGCCACTCAGCGAAACGTTGTTCCTGCTCGGACAGCCACGTGCTCTGGCCGGCTCGAGGGAAATCTGGCAGGAGAGCATAGGCGAGCAGGCCGGCAATCATTGTGCCGGAGCCTTCGATGATGTAGAGCCATCTGTCCAGTCAGTACCTTGCGTTGCTGTGCATTCTTTCTTCACGGCATCTCGCTGAAATGCATACCTCCAACCTTGCAGCCCACGTGCACCTTCCAGTCCATCCAAGATACCCGCCGCCAAGAGACCACCAAACCCATTCGCTACCGTATTGCCACAGTACATAAAGGCAACGCGTGGAGCAATTTCGGTGGGCTTGTACCAAGAGCTGATGAGGAGACTGTAGCCAGCATCGTTAGAAACCATGTCTGTCGTTGCTATTTTATTATGGTGTTCCATCTTACAGAGCACCGGGAAAAAACGGAGACTCGGCAAATCCAAGGAGAATGCGGACTGCAAGGATTTCAGCCTTATTCTTCACGGCGGCTGTGCAGAGCGAGATGCCACCCCATATGAAGATGGCAATAGGCATGTAACGGGATGGCCGGACTCGAGTCAAGATAATGTTACTGGGAATTTGGCCGAGTAGGTAACCGACAAACTGCATTGGTTAGCTATCTCAAGACTGGGACGTTCTCCACTGCAGTAACGTACCATAATCGACACGGCCGTCTGGTACTCCGTGTCATTGAGCTTCAGATCTTCTTGGAGACCGCCAAGACGGGCATTGGCAATGTTGGATCTATCGAGGATATTGAAAATAAAGAGGAGAAATAAAGAGGAAACGAGGTGAAAGTCGATTTTGCGAACCACTAGTATTGGATATTAGCTAGTTAGGTTGACCAGGAGCTGTCATATGTCGTGGCTCGAATATGTCCTTACGCTTCTTTTCCATTGCGTTCATCTCCTCCAAAGAAAGATTCTCAAATCTTGGTGCCTCTGAACCCCTCTCGAAGCCGTCCTTCTCCACGTGCACCACAGAGCTGTCCGTCTTCTGGGGACCAGACATGGTGAATTATGGGATTCTGATTTCTGCTGTATGGTTTTTGGCGGAGAAGAATCCGGCAATGGTGGGAAAATGCCAGGGTACGAATCGTGCTTACACTAAAGCTTCTTATACACACGCAGAATCTACATCGTTCTTCAATGTATCCTGATCCATTGCCGATCCTATCGCGCATTATCCAATCACAGAGTACAACTCGGGCCTGTCAACACGAAATTCCTACAATGAGACGTGGGCATTCTTTGGTTGATAGCGAAGCCGACTGAATGAAGTGCCTTTCCCCATTGCAACCTTGCAGAAACAGCACACCATCGAGCCAGTTTGGCTCAGGAATCTGCCTTCGGCCCGGACAATGCCAGAAAGCTTGGTTGCTGGCTTGGCTTATTGGCCCGGCTCCGTCTACCCGGTGGACTGGACAGGGACCTGATCATATTCGCCAACATCCTCGGCTCAATTTGTGACGAGAACAAGGAAACAGAAAATAGGAAACATGAAAACAGAGAAAATGCAACCGGAAACACAATCATGGGGTGGTTCTCCGTTGGCTTCTCCGACGAACCCCAAAACAAAACGAGGAGAAGGTGGAGTTCTGACCCCATGGGGGGGACAGGTGGTAACCGGAGAGACGTGGAGCTGTGGGGAAGTCATTGGGCCTCTTAGCCTTCCAATAGATCCTGTTCTTAATACTGGTAGTAAGACCACAGCGTCAGTGGATGGTACTTAATTATCCCGTTTGCTTGGTCGCCATCGGCCATGCATGCAACGGTCAACGACTGCGGAGAAGAGCGCCTACATTTCTATGCCAGTGTCCGCTTCCTCGACTTGGAGAAGTGATTCCCAGCGTTCTACACTACATCGACTGTCGTCCTGACACCACAATGGACTCCGGAAAAAGTGCGGCATCAGCCCTTCACGATGAGCGCCAGCCTCGCGTGGAGACGGCTACGAACAACAGCGGCGATGTGGCGCTCAACCTCTTCGGCAAGGGCGACCATCTAGACGAGCCGATTGACCCCGAAGCCGAGCGTCGTTTGGTGCGCAAGATCGACATGCGGGTGATCCCATTCATCTGCATCACGTACCTGGTGACGTACATTGACAAGGCGACGATCAGCTACGCCGCGGTATTTGGGATGCAAGAGGACCTGAAACTGCATGGCAACCAGTACAGCTGGCTGGGTGGGCTACTTTCCCTGGCTTTGCGATCCCATCGCTTCCCGTAACCTACTGTCCTGTTTTCTGATAGTTTTCTTCGCATCCGTTTCTACCCAGGTTCCATATTCTACTTCGGCTACCTCGTCTTCGAATATCCCACCAGCTATGCCATGCAGAAGCTGTCCGTGGCCAAGTGGATGGCCGTGAATATTTTCGTCTGGGGGGGCATCACCATGGCCCTTGGCGGCTGCAGTGACTTCTCGTCCTTTGCCGCCTTGCGCTTTCTTCTGGGTGCTCTCGAGTCTTGTTCCACGCCGGGCTACCTGCTGATCACAGCCATGTGGTACAAGGTCGAGGAGCAGCCGGTGCGCATCGGCTGGTGGTCGACATTCCTGGGCTTGGCCAACGCGTTCGGCGGCCTGCTGGGCTACGGCATCGGGCACATCCACGGCGCCCTGGCCTCGTGGAAGTACCAGTTTATCATCATTGGCGCCGTGTCGTCCTGCTGGGGGGCCTTTATGTTTTTCTTTCTCGCGGAAAATGCGACGTCGGCGTAGGCGTTCCGTCCATCTCCAAGACCGGTTGTTGTTGTCGAGACCTCTCCTGCTAACTGTCCCAGGCCGTGGCTTACCGACGCGGAAAAGAAGCTGGCAGTCGAACGCTTGCGCGACAACCACACCGGTATCAAGAGCACCAAGATCAAGTCGTACCAGATCCGCGAGGCCCTGCTGGACCCCAAGTCGTGGCTCTTTTTCCTCCTCAGCATCGCCACCCAGGTCGTCAACGGCGCTGTCAGCAACTTTGGCTCGTTGATCGTCAAGGGCTTTGGATTCTCGAGTCTCAATGCCACCCTGCTGCAGGTGCCCTACGGGTTTATTATTCTCGTGTCTTGCGTCTCGGCCATGTACCTACAGCGCTGGCTGCCGGGCCAAAGGCGGTGTCTCGTCGGTAGTCTGTATGTGGTGCCTGCACTGGCCGGCACTGTCGGCATCCACACTATTGCACGGGACAAAAAAGCGGCACTTCTGGCGTGCTATTATGTGAGAGCCCTTTTCTCTTCCAGTCCTGAGGCTTCCCTTCCACTGACACCCCAACGACTTTTTTTTGTGTAATTTTTCTTTTTTTTTCCAGCTCACTGCCATCTACACTGCGTCGTTCGCCATGATTATGTCCCTCATCACGGCCAACGTGGCCGGCTCGACCAAGCGTTCGGTTGTCAACGCCCTCTTCTTTGTCTCGTACTGCGTCGGCAACATCATTGGTCCCTTTGCCTTCAAAAGCAGTGAAGCGCCCGTTTACCTATCGGGCATTGCCGCTGTTCTGGTGGCCTACTGCTGCGAGATTGCGCTCTTGTTGGCGTTTGCTCTCTATGCGATATGGCTGAACCGGCAAAAGGCGGCCCGGGTGGCACAGCTGGAGGCAGATGGCGCAATGGACGGCCACGATCGAGCACTGGCGGCATTCAGTGACATGACCGACGCAGAGAATCCGTATTTCAAGTACACGTATTAAAGTTGTGGCTGAAAGGGGATGGCCCAAGAGATCAATGGCATGCTGGAACTCGATGGCACGTTGGCATGTAATTAATTAGAGCAAAAGGCCCTGAAGGCATTGTTTTCTTGTGAGCTTTGCACTGCTCCAAGAACAGGACAAGACGACGGTGGATGCGTCCTATTCAGTCGCGTCATAAGGGCGTTGACTTATCTCGTTAATAATACAGCGTTTCGAAACGCACAGTCAGCCAGAATTGGTTACTGCTGCCAAGACTCAATCAAGGGCCTCGTCAGGTCTCGGCTTACAAATGCGACAAACTTTCCACATGGCATGATCCCAGATGAAGACCCCAACAGCTTTCACCACCAGAACACACATTTGGGGAGCAAGCTACCCATATTGGCCATGTCTGTGACCAACAGCACCAAGTTGATCTGCGCGAGACTACGAGACAACTGCGAGTCATGCGCCATCGCCAAAGTCAAATGCCCCAAGCAAAGGCCCGTCTGTTCAAAATGTGCCGCGCGTGGCATTTCTTGTCGGTACCGCTTCGCCAGACGAACGGGGTGGAGAAGAGAGGAGGGTACCGGCCCCCCCTATAGCTGCACTGGCAGAATGGGGGATGACAGCGGGAGCCCGGGCTCGCCAAGCCGTGCGGCCTCTGGTTCTGACAGAAGTTCAACCCAACGCCGTCGTACATCGAATGTGGAGGCTCAGCGGGCTGGGCCGTCTGGTCTTCAACCCAGTCCTGCAACCCACAGTCAAGAGGGATCCCCCGAGCAGCCTATAATTCTTGAGGATGACAGCTCTTTCTACCTCCCCCTAGAACAAGTGCGCTCGCCGGTTCCCTTGCCAGCCCAAGGCATCCAGCTGGACGGCGATGCTACCGAAGTCATCCAAACACCCTCTGGACTGGAGACAGGGGATCCCGGTGCTTCTCCCTCGGAGCATCCAGTCACCTCGGCGTCTTGCGACTGCTTGCCCCGTGCGCTCGAGCTTCTGAGCAGACTCTCTGCGACCCAATCCCTACCGAGCCTGTCTTTGGCATTCTCACCGGACACGGTATCTTTGGATGCCCAGAAAGAAAGCTGCAGAAAAGACATACAGGCTATGAACTCCATGCTCGCATGCCACTCGTGTTTGGATAACTCATTCCTTGTCATAGTCCTCTCTATGGCTGTTCTCAAGAAGATCGAATGCTATGCGACTGCCGTTGTAGGGCAATGGGGGGTCCAATTCAACACGGTGTCTGCCTTAGCTGCAAAGATTGCCTCGGCGAGCAATGGGGACGCCGGTTCGGGAGGTGCTCTGCCCAGGGATTTGCTTCTTGCCGAACTGTACCGAACGCAGAAACTTCTCAACCAAGTGCTGCCGAAGAATCCCCGTACAGTGGTAACAGATCACCTAGATCAATACCTCGGAAACGACAGCTTTAGCGGTCCTTCTGGTAGTGGCGGGACTGCTGTCTTCAATTCTGATTCTGAGGAATACACCCAGTTGCACAGGAGCCTCGAAGCACTGGCGAACGCGACCATTGCCAGACTGGAGAAGATTTGAGCTACAGTTGCCACTGATTCATCTCGAACGCCACGGGGGGGTGGAACTACGACAAGCGGCTTGTTCGATCGATGAGCTGAAATGATTTTGACTGATAGAAAGAGGTGATTATCACTAGACATGGATTATATACATAGCAGCCACGAAGAGCAGCATGGGCAAGCCAGGTAACATGCTACGTAGCGCACCCAGGAGAAGACAGACTCTTCTCACGCCACAGCGAGAGAGACGAACACAAGGGTACAGACATGGCCACAACCAAGGGGAAAAAAAAAAAAGTCTAGACAACTTCTCTCTCCTGTACACCGTTCCCGATCTTGTGATCCTCGTCCACGGGAGCAATGACGCCTACATCGGCGTTGTGGAAACTGTCTGCGACCGTACGGTAGCTGGGGACGAAGTTGACGCACACCGGATACGTCCACGCCACCACCAAGAAGGCCAGCGGCACGACCATGGCCAGACCGGTGCCGATCTGGTCCGCCGCATAGCCCGTCAGGGGCGGGATGCAGGCGCCGCCGACAACGCCGCCGACGATGAAGCCACTGCCGCGCTTGGTGTGCCGGCCCAGGCCGCGCATGCCCAGGGCCACAATTGTGGGGAAGCAGATGCTCTCAAAGAAGAGCACCACGTACATCATGGCAATGCCTTCGTCGTCGTGCCCCTTGGTGCCGGCCGCGATGAAGACGACGCACATGCTCAGGAAGCCCAGAAACACCCACCGCGGCTTGATAAACTGCATCAGAAACACGCCGAAGAAGCGACCGATGGCGAAGGCCGCCTGGGCACCGGCAAACAGCTTGGAGCCCAGGGAATTGCTCGTGTTGGCCCGCGTTTCCGTCGCGTAGTTGATGAACATGCTGGCGATGGCGACCTGCGCGCCGGTGTAGCAGAACTGGGAAAGGGCGGCATGGAACAGGCGGTACTGCGAGCGGAATGGTTTTTCGCTGTCGGGTCCCGCGATTTCCTCGGCCTGGAAGGCCATGTCTAGAAACAGTTAATATGTTTTTCACTTTTTTTTTCCATGCTTGCGTACGGGTGCTCTTCTTCCCAACGTACCGGCGTCTGTGATCTCGGGGATCTTGGAAAAGAAGAACAGAATGGCCAGCAACAGGACAAAGCAGGCAATGGCCACATAGACCCACTGCACGTTCTCCATGGCCTTCTCGTCGTCGAACGTGAAGAAGACATAGGAGCCCAGCACGGGCGCAATCACGGTGCCGATGCCGTTGAACGCCTGGGAGATGTTGATGCGGGTCTCCGAGTAGCGCGGGGGGCCGCAGACGGTGATGAACGGGTTCGCCGCCGTCTCCAGCGAGCCGAGGCCGTTGCCGATGATGAAGATGGAGGCGCAGAAGCCACCAAACGACTTGGCCCGGATGCAGGGGATGCAAATCAGCGCGCCGATGGCGTACAGACAGAGGCCCCAGATGAAGACGGCCTTGTAGGAATAGTGGCGCAGAATCCAGGCGGCATGGCCCAGGGAGGCCAGCGGATAGGCGCTGTGCGGGAAAGAGGTTGGCATTAGAGTCTATGCGCGTCGACGGAAGACGAAAACGCGGGGGGGCCGTGGCGTGTGGTCCGGGAGAAGGCATCAAGAGGCTGGGACTCACCCAAAGTAGGCTGCCTGCAGACCAGACGAACGGGCCCGGTCAATCTTCAGGACGACCTGGAAATGCTTGTTGAGGGTGTCGAGCAGGCCATAGCTGAAGCCCCAGAGGAAGAAGAGCACGGTGACGAGGGCAATGGGCCAGATGGACTGGCGCAGAGTCAACGAGGCTGCCGACGTCACGCGCTTGTCCGAGACCTTGAGGGAGCGGTCTTTGAAGAACTGTTTGGCACCCATATTGACGGATGCGAGGATGCTAGCTATGGCGAGAATGAACCAGGGCCGCAAGCCAGGGTCGAGCACGGATCGCCTTCCGTTTTATACAAGCCAACGAGCCTGCCAGGCAAGCAGGGTCTGCCGGTTGGCCTCCGCCGCCCCGTGTTGGTGCTAGCTACGCAGCACTTCCCTGTTTCTCCCCTCCTCCCGACTGTGGGTGGCCTTGTTCCCTCGCCACCCTTGTCTCTCTTGCTCGCTATGACCCTCCCCTTGCAGCGGCCCTCCCCAGATGCCGTCCACCCCCTCACCACGGTGGCAGGCATGTTCCCCAACACATGCTGCCGGGCGGCTGCCACGGTGGGATCTACCTACCATGGAACAGAACCAACTCCCACGGAAATACCAAGCTAGAGCAGCGCTTAGTCGGACCGACCACTGTTCCCTCCCCCCCTCCCTCCCCATGGGGACCCCGGATTGTCCAGTCGCTGTCCAGTCGCTGTCCAGTCGCTGTCCAGTCACGAGACGGGCTCTGGGCTGATCTCGGGGTATCACTACCCCGTCTTGCGCCATTGGTTTGAGTTCAGCGCGCGGAGGCAATGCGACCCGGGACTTTTCTGCGTCAAATACCCGCCGGCTTATTTTCCAACCCCACCCCCCCTCGCGAAAACCGCTGGTCCCGCCAGAGAAATAAAGCGGCGGCCTCTTTCCCGCAACGGCGCCGGCGACCTACTATAGTAAATGGTTCGTCGTTGTAACAAGCGTCCGACGCCATGTGGTCTTGTTGGGTCGTGGCACCCATTAGTGGGCACCTGGGAAGCAGCGTTCCTTTCCTACGGCATGCATGTCGTGTACTCGTTTGCATTTCTCCAATAGCCATGACCACGCAGCATTTGCAAAGACGCAAAGTGCGATTCTACAGCACTGGGCTGGACTACGATCGCGATCGTTGCAGACGGCCCGTTCAAGGCGGCCGGGGGAAAAAGAAAACGTGAAGCCAAAAGAAACCAAAGGGTTCGGGCAAGACATGGGCTCAGCTCTCGGGGTGGCCACGCCCATTTCCACCAATGGCAGTGGCCGTTTTGACACGCAAAGGTGCCGTGTCCGGGGGTCTTGCCGAAGCTCTTCCGACGAGAGACAAAATTCCAAGACACGCCCGGTCGACATCTGCCTTCATTGGCCTCATCCTTGGGGGTGTGTATGCACGATCTTTGCCCAGTTGGGCAGACCTGCCTGACCTTCCGCCGAGGTTGTGCAGAGGCACATGGGGTGTGGTGCGGAGCACGCCCGTGCTTGCTATGAAGCGCCGCCTTTTAAAAGTGGAAGGCGCAACGGGGCTCCCCCACAAAACGAACCAACCATGCGCGCCACCCAACCAATGCTCTAAATTGGAGTTCATTTGGGGTGGTGGGCAACAACATCGTGGAGCTGTATCGGCGCAGCCCAGGACCGGATGGCCGTAGCAGTCTTCTTGCCCTCGTGCGTGTCACTGGGGACATGTGGCCGCATTTGTGCCTGTGCAGAAATATGGGACGATCCGATCTTTCCGCAGGGACCCCCCCCCTTTTGTGTTTTTGCCACAGATGTAGATCGAGTCTCTTCGTTCCTTGCCAACGTTCATAAGGCTTGTGATTCGCCAACAAAGCCCGTTTCCGCACGAGACAAACTCGTCCCATCCTGGCCTGTCTCAGACCACGCCGAGGAAGCCTGTTCTCTACCAACAAAGACATCTCATTGGTCACCCGCCTGCGCGTGCTTGATCTTGCGCTTTCTTATTTTTGATTTTTATTTATATTATTTATTTTTTTTTTTACATTCCAACATCCTTCTCGGCCGAGATGACCTTGTCTGAACCACCCGTGCTCGCCGGCAGAGTCTACGCCATCACGGGCGGCGGCAGTGGCATCGCCTTCTCCACGGCCAAGCTGCTGGCCTCGCGCGGCGCCGTCGTGTGCATCGCCGACATTGACCAGGCGGCCCTGGACGCGGCCGCGGCCGAACTGCACGCGCAAAAGGCCACGTTCATGGCCACGCGTCTCAACGTCACCGACCGGGCCCAGGTGGATGCGTGGATCCAGTCGATCGTGGACAAGTTTGGCCATCTCCACGGCGCCCTCAACGCAGCCGGTGTGATTGGCACCTGCCACGGCACCAAAGCACTGACCGAGCTGGACGACGACAACTGGCACCGCATCATCGCCGTCAACCTGACCGGCACCATGTACTGCCTGCGGGCGGAGCTGCAGAACATTGCCGACGGCGGCTCGATTGTCAACATGTCGTCGGTGCACGGCTTAAAAGGTGCGCGCAGCTTGCCATACGCCCATTCTTGTCCCCGTCTAATCTGCCAGGGTTCCCCAAGCATGCTGCCTACGATGCGAGCAAGCATGGCATTATCGGCCTCACCAAATCGGCGGCGCTGGAAAACGGCGATCGCGGTGTCCGCGTCAACAGCGTTGCTCCTGGTGCCATCTACACCCCGCTGATGCAAAAGAGCTGGGACGCCATGGGCCGCCCCAACGACGCCCCGTTCGACCAGCCAACAGCCATGCCGCGGTTTGGCACGTCGGAAGAGACCGCCCAAGCCATTGCGTTCCTGCTGGGACCCGAGAGCACGTTCGTGACGGGGACCGTGGTCCAAGTGGATGGAGGCTGGATGTAGATGGAGGATGACCACGGAAACAGCATCAATAGAATAGCATACGAATGGGTCTTGGACTTACAAACGAGACATGAACAATCTTTCCAATTTTCGGGAAGCCCAACCTGGGTGCGTACGTGAGTCACAAAACGTCAACCGAAACAAAGTCTATGCGAAGAAAACAAAGCGAGAGCGCGTGCACTGATTACAAAATCATGCTGATCGTCCTTGCTCGTAAGGACAACAGAGACGGCCCTGTTCCCCGTCTCTGGTCATACCTCTTTCCCTTCGTCTTTCCAAAACACCTCCAGGTCATCCAACATGCGCTGCGACTCCCCATACCCCAATACCCGGCACATCCGCCGCAGCAGTCCGCGAACAAGCGCTACATCGCCGGGCGTGTGGGTGACGGCGTAGCCCAGTATCTTGAGCGGCCAGAGACCGAGGTAGCAGCCGGAACAGCGGTCGGCCGTGTCCGGCCGCCGAAGGAGTGCGAGGGCTCGTCTTGCTTGCCACGGCGGCGAGGCAAAAGAAGAGGCGGTTCCGCTGTCGTCCTCGGCGGTGAAGTCGCGCCTGGTATCGCTGTGTCGCCTCGTCTTCTTGCCACACGCCACGCCCATGACATACTGCTGCACGCCGCGGCGACCGGAGTTCGTCCCGTCCGTCACAGCCGCAGACACGCCGTCTAGCAAAAGTGACGCCATAAGCACAAACAGCTTGGCCACTTCATACTCGGTCAGCCGTCGGGTGTAAAGAGGACATGTCGAGGGGGGCTGGTTCGTCCCATGCGCAGGCCCATCCTCCTCCTCGCTGTCGTCGTGATCACGGCCCAACCCCCCGACACAGGCTTCCCATGCATCCAGCGAGGCCCGCATGTCTGCCAATGTGTCAGCCTGCAACCGCCACGGTGCGTGGCAGTAGGCCACGATGGCCAGGACGAGGCGAAAGATCGACACCGGGGCACCGAGCACCGGACTGTCAAACGTTGTCAGGGGCGAAGACGTGCTGTCCTGGGCCGGCTGGTCCAACGATTCGGTGGCCATCTCCGCGGCGAAGAACGTGTTCAGCAGACGCTCCGTGCGGATGAGAAGATGGACGTCCAGGGGAAATTTGGCGGCAAACGGGTCTCGCACCGCCATGAGAAATGCTTGGTAGAGGATGCTCTCGACGGCAATGCGATCGTATGGCCTATTCGGGGAGAGGACGGGAGAGGCGTGTGTTTTCGATTCGGCTGTGAGAGTCGTGGAACGGTCGGCGGCAGCAGGAGACGGGACACCGTCCGTCTTTCCCTGTTGCTGTGCGCATCCCTTCTTCGGCTGCTTCTCCTCCTCGTAGGCCACGTGCAGATGAAGCAGATGCATGGCACCGGTGATGTGTGGCAACGCGTCGGGCGCATTGTCCAGACCCCAGAAGCCGTCCAGATACAGGAAGATGACCGCCACGAGAAGCGGAAAGGTAGGAAACAGCGGCAGTGGGCTCTGGTCCGGGCCGTGGTCTCTCCTCTCCAGCCACTGCTCCAGCCGTCGCACGCCGGCATGGACCTCTTCCACGGCGCGCGCATAGTACCGGCGTGCCATGTGTCGCATGACGGGGTGGCCTGTCCGTACATACTGGTTGGAGGCCGTAAACGCCAAAACCGCACTTTGTAGGCCAATGCCCGGGTCTTCCTGCATCAGCCCAAAGATGTACCAGCGCTGGGACTCGAAAAAGCGATCGTCGGCACCAGGCAGCAGCAAGACGGGCACAAAGGTGCCGGCGTAATGGTGGAGGAGGGCCCCCTCGATGGGGGCAGCAACCGGAGCTGGCGAAGGCGGCGAGGGCTGCCGGCAAGGAACCGTGCGGGCGACATCTCGTGATTCGGCCGGCGGTGAATCGGCCGACAACGGCGACAGCGACGACGACGCGGACTCGGTGCTGCTGTTCCGGCGATTGCGCCGATGGCGACGGTCGTACAGGTCTTCGGGTCGGGGCCAGCGGCACAGGCGGCCAACGTGGAGGCACTGCGCGCAGCATGGTCGCGTCTCGTCGCATTTGATCTTGCGCGATCGGCCTAGAAAGCATGTGTGGTTACTAGACCGCCGGGGGGAGAAATGGGACGGACACGATGAAACCGGACTACCTACATGCCAGACAGCCAGTCTTGGCCCGGAGACGCGGTCGAGACATTGCGAATTGTATTGATCCAATGGAGATGATGAGAAAGAAGATGGACTCGTCCAAGACCAATCGCAGGATGCAGGAGACCCAGTTCTTGCCCCTCGTGCTCTCTATTTCACCTCCTCGTATTACGCCCTCCCCGGCCAGGAACACCTTATCAGTAGTTGGGTGGAGCTGGCCGTTGCGAACACCTTCCCCCGCAACCTAGTCCCGGGTATCTGCAATGCGTCTGCTCTTGTTGCGGAACCAGCGCTCATACCACCCCCCCCTAATGCATAGATAGTACGACTGGGTAGGTTATCTTGTCCATCTTATTGTGTCTTTTGATTACAATCTCCACAAAAATCGGGTTCCTTCCTCTTACTCATTCTCCTTATTCTACTCATTCCACTGTTGATCCCTGCACAATCTTGGACACCAAATCGGCAGCGGCCACCGTGGCTTCGTCGTGGAAATGCTTCCCTGTCAGCTGCAGGGCAATGGGAGCATTGACAAAGCTCTCGGGGGTGTCTGCACACGTTAGAACTGGAAGACGTTGCGGCAGAGACAGGCAGGGCTGCTAGGCGAGCACAGGACTTACACTTCTTCTGCTCTCTCGCGTCGTCGGTCCCGTATGGCACAAAGCTCTCCAGTGGCTCATCGGCTTCGGGGTCCACCTTGAGTCCTGTGGGGAAAACAACACATGGCTGATCGAGCACGTTCCAGATGGCCGTGTAGCCCCAATACTTGGTCGTCCCAATGGGGTTGGATGTGCTGGCGTGAGTCGGCCCCAGCACGAAATCGACACCGCGGGTCTTCATGAGGCGGTGGTACTCCTCGCGGTACGCTTCGCGCTGTGCATTGAGCTTCCACGTGTCATGCAAGGAGCAGGGCGCAGCAGGCACGTAGGTGAACGTCCACTCTGTTGTCGCATTGACAGGCTCTCCCGCGTCGGCAAGGAGGTCCTTGATGGCTGCGCCGCCGTCCGGAAAGAACAATGTCTTGCAGAGGGCATACCCTTCGTCGTGCTTGTACGGAGACCAGTCCACAACCTTGACGCCTGCAGCCTTGAGCTTCTCTACCGCATAACGGAGACCGCGCGTGATGGGAGGATGAGGGTGAACGACGCTGGAATTCAGTATGTCAGAGACCAAGGCAGAGCACAGTTTCGAAAAAACAGAAGAATATAAGCAAACGAGATGATGAGAAAACCGGAAGGGGAGAGCTCACCCGTCATCCCACATCACACCAATGGTAATATCGCTTGGTTTGTATGGCCCCACAGTCTTCCATGGCAGAGGCACCAGCGAGGTCTCGTCGTCCCAAGGCTCCTGGTCCAGAACAGCCTTTTGCATGAGACTGATATCATCGATACTGTTCGTCAAGGGGCCGATGACGCAGCGGATGTGCTCGGCACCTTCGCCCGCATACGTCAGGCCACGGTAGGGGTTTCTCAGTGCTGTGGGACGCAGGCCAAAGGTATTGCAGAACGCTGCTGGCGCTCGGATGGACCCGCCAACATCGGTGCCGATGCCAATGGCAGAACAGCGCAGCCCCAGGGCCGCACCCTCGCCACCACTCGATCCGCCGGTTGTGAGAGAGCGGTTGTACGGATTGGTCGCCGTTTCGTAAATGTTGTTGGAGCATTCCATAGTCTGGGAGGGCCATGGTTCAGTCTTTGTCTAAGCACGATGGAGGAACAGATGAGAGACACCCACCATCAACGATTGCGGCTCGTTCGTTCGCATGTGAATCACCGCACCGGCCTTCTTGAGAAGCTGCACCAGCAGGGCATCTTCCTCGCAAACATGGTCTGTAAAGGCCACATACGCGCCGTGGCAGATGCGTCCCTTGTGTCCAATGTGCTCTTTGGTCGAGATGGGCACGCCGTGCAGGGGGCCGACCACCTTGCCTGTCCTGGCAAACGCAGCATCGAGCTCAGCCGCTCGTGCCAGCGCATCCTCCGCCATGAATTCCGTGGCCAGGTTGGTCAGCTGGTGGCCGACGTGCGCTCGTTTGAGAAAGGCGGTTGCGGTAGCCACGGCCGTGAGCTGGCCCGCAGCCATGCGGGCCACCAGCTCACCCGCTGTCAGCTTGGTGATGGCAATCTCGTCATCCGTCAGAAGTCCGCAGCTGTCAATAAAGCCGGTCACATCGAGCACCTCAGGACCGGGCAACTGGTCCGCGGGCAAGAGCCATTCGGGTTTGAGGGACTTTTGCAGGACAACCCTGCATTTCTCCCCACGCTCCTGCCAAGACAACGATGACATGACTGAGAATGGTTCTTGGTTATGCGCAGAAGAAATCCGGAACAAGGGAACTCTGTGAAAAGGCTCGAAGGGATACGACGACAGATCTGTCGTGGCCGTTCTATATATACTGTGGAAGATGGTTTTGCACGTGCAGACGGCACTTGCATGTTTTCTTTTTCGTCGTCTTTTTTACACAATCCCGACGCCATTTTCTCTCTCTATGCCGCCTGATAAAGTGGTAGCCACGGCCTAGAGAAAGAACCAAAGAGATGCATTTCCGAGAAGTCAAGAGTCCCAGGTCTATTCTGTCACGCCGTATCAGATGGAACTGAAAACCTACAGGTAGAATCCCTAGGATCCTGCGGCCTATCGAGTGCGGGTTCCACTGGATAGGTGCCTGCAGCACGCAGTTCTGGTCAGAGTAACTCCGAGATAGGTATCATTCAAGTGGGTCTACGCAATTGCACATAATTGGCTGATATTCCATCGGAAGTGCGCGTGATTGGTTCATCTTGTATAAGTGGAGAGGACGATCGGCTGCCTGTCCTCGATATGGGGTGTTGTTATCATCAGCGATTGGGAGGGACGACGAACCCAGGATTTCCGTTCTCAATGATAGACGTAAACATCTGACAGTCATAGCCAGCAATACACGCACAGCAGGAAATAGAGAGAGAAGAGGAGGGACTACTTAAACTTGGCTTATCCCAGGCCAAAAGAAAGAGGAAAGAAAAAGAAAGAAGGAGCAGGTTTCTTTTTTTCTTTCTATTTTTTAGTCCGAATCTCAGCAGCTCACTCTACGTGAGCACAAACCCTGGCTGTTCTGTGAATAATTTGCCCTTTTTGTCAATTATACAGCCCAGCATGGCGGCTGTCGATTCGCCTTCCCACATCGACCACCCGGACTTTGTTCCGGGAACCGTCCATCTTGTCGACCTGGACGGCACCATGCACGATCTCCACGCAGGTGGAAAACAACGCGACATCGTCCTCGTTCCAGCTCCCTCCAAGAGTCCTGATGATCCGCTCAACTGGAGCCGCAGCCGCAAATGGGTGTTTCTAGGGTGTCTAGCTACCTACGTCATGTCGGTGGGCATTGGGTCGGCTGCCATCTACTCGGTGCTGGTGCCCATTTCAGACGCCACGGGTCTGACTGTGGACACGCTCAACACAGGAACGGGCTACATGTTCTTGGCCTTTGGTTGGGGCTGTTTGTTCTGGCAGCCAGCGGCCCAATACTTCGGCAAGCGTCCTGTCTATCTCCTGTCGCTTCTGGGAACAGTGGCCAGCATGATCTGGGCGCCATACGCCACGTCGAACGGGCAGTGGATTGCCAACAAAGTGGTGCAGGGTCTGCTGGGTGCGCCAATCGAGTCACTTTGCGAAATCAGCATTGCAGACGTGGTGAGTAAGGGGAACCCCCAGAAAAAAAAAAGAAAAAAAAGGAAAAGGAAATGAAATGAAATGAAAAGAAGAAATAAATGGAAATAAAAATAAAAATGGAAAAAGGAGCAAAAAAAACCCGAGTATTTGCTAACCTCAATAGTTCTTTGCCCATGAACGCGGTACATTCATGGGTCTTTATGCGCTCCTTCTCGTCGGCGGCAACTTTTGTGCACCCTTGATGATGGGCTTTGTGGCGGACGGACAAAACTGGCAATGGGTGTTGGTAGGTTGTGCTCCTGCGTTCCCTTGGATGGCGAAATGGCCCGCTAATACTCTCAGCACTGGTGTGCCATCTTTGCTGCCGGCTCCTTCGTTGTCTGTCTATTTTTCATGGAAGAGACAAACTTTTACCGGGACAATCTCGCCATGGCCACGGACACGACGCCCCCCCTCCCCATGGATGGCGACGACAACGGCTCTCCTCCCAGTGTCGAGCAGGCCTATGAGAAAATGGTACCGGAAAGCACGGCAGCCACCACGACGAGCCCAGGAACCTCGTCCGATCGATCTGTCCACAGCGACCGGGCCGTGTTGCCCCGCAAGACGTATATCCAGAAGCTGTACTTGTGGAACAGCGCGGCGCTCGCCCGCAAGCCCCAGTGGAAGGGCATGGTGCTCCGGCCCTTTCGCTATGCCAGGTTCCCTGTCGTCTTCTTTTCCGGGTTCATGTATGGCGCGGCCGTGTGCTACTTCAACGTGCTCAACGGCACCGCGTCCCTGATCCTGTCGAGCGCGCCTTACAATTTCTCGTCCAGCATCGTCGGCTTGACTTACGTGTCTACCATTATTGGCGTTTTCATTGCGTACGTAATCTTTCTTTGTTGTGTTTTGCGGCTCTCCGTGTCGACCTTCGTTTCTTTTTCTTTTCCTTCTTTTTTTTTTTCTCGCCGACACTCACACATTGCAGAACCTACTATTCTGGCCCGCTGTCGGACAAATTTGTGCTCTGGCGTGCGCGCAAAAATGGCGGCATACTCGAGCCAGAGTACCGTCTTTGGTTCTACACGGCTCTGCTCATCGGCATGCCTGCCGGGCTGATTCTTTGGGGCGTGGGTGCCGCGCACAGTGTCCACTGGTTTGGGCTTGTTTTTGCCATGGGTCTCATGGCTGGTTGCGTGGCGGCCGGCTCTCAGCTGCCGATCAGCTACTGCATTGACTCCTACAAGGACTTGGGAGCCGATGCCATTGTGACCATGATTCTGATTCGAAACACCATGAGCTTTGCCATTGGTTACGGAATCACGCCATGGGTCGAGAACATGGGCTATCAAAACGCGTTTATTGTGGCTGCCATGGCAGCACTGGCGCAGATGTCGATCTACCTCGTCTTTATCAAGTATGGCAAGCAGTTGCGGGTGGCGAGCACAGCTCGGTACCGCAAGTACGTACAGCAGGTGCGGGACGCTGGGTTAGCACATTAAGACAATGCAAGGCGCTGGTAATGGGATTTCAGTCACGGACTGTCGTGGAATGATTTAGAAAATGCACGAATTTCTATTCAGTGTCGACGAGCTGTTGTCATAAAAACGATAGATGAAGTAAACAAGATAAAAATAAGTTAAAACAAAATCCAAAAAGTGATACATACAAATGAGACGATAATACGCAATGCAGATTGTTCTTCTTTTTTTCTTTCTAAAAAAGAAAAGAGAATGAAGAGGAAAACTGTGCATTTGGAAAAAAAATAAAAGTTTGTAACAAAAACGTCACAGTATTCTAATGCACGTAGTTAACAAACACAATACAATGAACTAAATCGAAATAAAATAGAATAAAATAAACTTTTCAACAAAAAAACTTAATAACTAAAAATAAAATGCCAAGAGATGTTTCTTTCTTAAACAAAAAAAATAAAAAAAAACGCCTTTTAAACAAATGCCATGATTCTGGTGCAAGTACTTTACTTTTTTTTTTTTTTTTTTTTTTTTCTAAGCCTTTAACCCCCGCACAAAACAAGCAACAAACGATAAAAACAGCAAAATGTCAGATTTCTAAAACAACAGCGAAACGGAAACAGAAATGAAGAGAAAAACTTCTTGACAATCTGGCATGCTGTCAGTACAGTTTCCCATAACAGAGAAATGCGTATCAGGTGAGAATCCATGCCTACCTTGAACAAAAGAAAAAGAGGGAAAAGTTAAAGAAAGAATAGCCCGAAAGCATGTCCTTGCTCTGATCAGGACCGCTCCACGCTTTCCATCAACTGGCCGATCGTCGTCGTCTGCGGATCCGCCGTCAGGATCGCCTCGAGCGTGCGCCGGAAGCGGTCCAGCAGCGTGCCGGCCAGCGCGTCCGTGATGCGGTCGGCCGCAAAGGCCACGCCCATGGACAGGGCGGAGCCGTCCTGGTCTTCCGTGGTCTCGAGCGCGAAGTCGATGGAGGTGTACGCCTGCTTCGGGTGGACGCCCGCGGCGACGGTGTAGCGGGTGCCGCCCAGGGCGATGTCTTCCTTGTCCGCCTTGCGGTGGTTGACCATGCTGATGCGGAGGGGGGCGCCGCCGCCGCCATCCGCCGCCGCGCCCAGGTACTGCTGGGCCAGGCCGGGGAACTCGACGCCCTCGTGGCGCATGCTGGCGACCTGCTGCTGCAGGAGCTGCTGCCGCAAATGGTCCAGCGTCCACGCGGGGTCGTACGTGACCCGGCAGGGGACGGCGCGCGCACAGCAGGCGACGGCCCCGGCGACGGAGGGGTGGACGGTGTTGCGGCCGGTGTAGATGTCGGCAAAGACGGCGTCTCCCTTTGTGGATGCGTGCTGGCTCAGGACGAGACCCCACGCCGCTTTGACGGCCAGGGCGACAGACCGCGGTGCGCTGCCGTGGGTGTGGTGGGGGGCTTGCGAGGCGGATCCCAAGACGATGGGCGCGGCGGACAGGAGACCCATTCTCGAGACGGAGGCGGCCTCGTCGGCCGGCGGGATCGCGCTGCTGCTGCTGAGGGCCGGGATGGTGGCACCCTGCAGCAGGTCGCGCCAGTAGTCGTGGGAGGCACGAGTGGTGCGGGCCTGCAAGCTCTGGAAATACGCGCCGACGGGCACAAAGTGGTCGGTGGGCTGGCCCGCGACGATGTTTTCCAGGGTGGTCCAGACCTGCGGCAGCGTGGCGCCGTCGTAGAGGGCGTGGGAGATGCGGAAGACGATGCGGTGTTGTTGTTGGTCGCCCTGGTTCTGGCTGACGACGGCGACATCAAACATGGGCCGGGCCAGCGTGGGCGTGGCAAACATCTGGTCGTCTTCCTCCAAGGCGTCGCGGCAAAAGGCGTCGAGGTCGTCGTCTGCGTGGAAGAAGCGGACGGTGGGCCGCCACGTGCCGTAGACGACCTGCGCAAAGCCGTCCGGCTTGTCGGGGGACGCGACAAACCCGGTCCGGAGCGCTTCGATCGTTTCGACGAGCGCCGACACGGCCGCGGCCAGGGCGGCCTCGTCGCACGGGCCCGCGGCGGCAAAGGCAAAGTAGTTGAGCTGGCGACGGCGTTGCGGGACGGCCAAGTTGTCGCGGAGGATCTGGGCCTGGAACGCGGTGGTGGGCAGGATGTCGACGACGTCCTGGGCCTGCTGGGCAGGCAGGGCCGCGAGAAGGGCGGCGCGTTCGTCGGGCGAAAAGAGCGACATGGGCGTGTAGCTGCTGCTGCTGCTGCTGCTGCTGCCCGTGTCGTCGTCCGCGGCGCCGCTGCTGCTGTTGTTGGTGGCGGCGCAGGCGGCCATGTCGGCCAGGACGGGGTGGTTGAAGATGTCCATGACGGACAGGCCGAGACCGTGGTCGCGGAGGCGCTGGACCAGGGTCATGGCGGTGACGGAGTCGCCGCCGCGGTCGAAGAAGTTGTCGGTGCGGGAAATGGGGGGGACCTCCTCGTCGCGCTCGGATCCGGCACCCACTTCCAGTCCGATGCACTGGGTCCACAGCTCGACGAGCTGTTCTTCCACGGGACCCGCGGGCGGCTGGTAGACCTGGGACCGGGCCGTGTAGGCCAGCCACTGGTCGGCGGGGATGGCGGCCAGCAGGACGCCGACGGCGCGGCGGTCCATCTTGCCGCTGTCGTTGAGCGGGAACCGGCTGATGGCCAGGAAGGCGGCGGGGATCATGTGCTTGGGCAGGGTGTCGACGAGGGCGGCTTGGAGAGCGGCGAACGCTTTTTGCTGCTCGTCGTCGGGGAGGAGGATGGTGGGTGCGGGTCGCGGGCCGCTGGCGCGGGCCTGCTCCGGATGGGCCGCCTCGACAATGGCCACCAGGGCCTGGCCCTTCTTGGCTACATAGGCGTGGGTCACGCCCGGCAGCAGACGCACGATTTCGCTCTCGACCTCGCCGGTCTCGACGCGCTGCCCGCGGACCTTGACCTGGGTGTCGCGCCGGCCCACAAAGGTGAGGGAGCCGTCGGTGTTTTGCTGGACAATGTCGCCGGTGCGGTACATCCGGCGGTCGGCGCCTTCTGTCCGGAGCCCCACGTCCCGGACGAACGCCGGGTTCGTCACAAAGGCGGCGGCGGTCTTGACCGGGTCGTTGAGGTAGCCGCGCGACAGCAGCGGGCCCTCGATGAGCAGCTCGCCCGGCGCGCCCAGGGGCACCAGCCGGTGGCAGTCGGCGGGATCGGCAACCCAGGCGCCGCCGGCAATGGGCTGGCCGACATTGGAGGCGACGGCCGGGTCCACGATGGGCGGGCTGCAGTGGAACACGATGGAGGCCTCGGCGGGGCCGTAGCCGTTGATGACGACGGCGTCCTTGTTCCAGCGGTCGGCGACGCCGGCGTCGACGGGCTCGCCGATGAGGACCAGCGTGTGCAGGGTGGGGACCAGGCGGGGGTCCAGCAGGCGGGCCACGGTCGGGGTGACGTTGGCGTAGGTGACGCGGCAGGCGCGGGCGGCCTGGTTGAGGCGCGACAGGCGGTCGTCCTCGGAGAGGGCGCAGATGCAGCCGCCAAAGGCCAGGGTGGCCATGACGTCGGAGATGCTGACGTCAAAGGTGAAGGCGGCGAACTGGAGGGTGCGCGTCGCCGGCGAGAGGCCCCAGAGCGGCGCGTGGGCCAGGATGCTGGTGACGAGCCCGCCGTGCTCGAGCACGACGCCCTTGGGCTTGCCCGTGCTGCCCGACGTGAAGATGACCCAGGCGACGTTGTGCGACTGGACGGTGGTGCCGAGGGGGCCCTCGTCCAGGGGCGCGCCGCGAAAGAAGGCGTCGTCGACGACGAGAAGGCGCGTCTGGGCGGCCAGGGTGGCGAGGCGGTGGGCGTGGCCGTGGTCGACGAGCACGACGGGGGCGGCAATGTCGTCGACGATGCCGGCGAGCCGGGCCGGCGGGTGGCCCACGCCGAGCGGGACCACGGCGCCGCCGGCCCGCAGAATGGCGAGCATGGCCACAATGGTCCACTTGGACTTGTCCATGCAGACGCCCACCTTGACTTCGGGCCCGACGCCGTGCTGGGCCACGAGGTGGCCCGCCAGACGGCGGCTGGCCGCGTCCAGGTCCGCGTAGGTCAGGTCGCCGTCCCAGGCGGCGACGGCGGGCGCCGCGGGCCGGGCGGCCACCTGGTCCAGGACCAGCTCGTGGAGGCAGCGGTGGACGCGCGGGGGCATGACGGCGTTCCAGGCGGCGAACTGGGCCTTGTCCTGGGCGGAGAGGAGCGGCAGCTGGCGCAGCGGCTGGTCGGGGTGCGCGCACACGGCCTGGATGGCCTGGACCAGGCCCTGGGCGAGGCGGGTGGCGGCGGCGTCGGAGAAGACGGCCGTGGAATACTGCAGGTGGATGTCGAGGCGGGTGGGGGCGGCCTCGACGTTGACGTTGACGTCGTACTCGGTCGGGTCCTCCCAGTCGAGGCCGTCGAGGGTGATGGAGGAGGAGGAGGAGGAGGAGGATGCCGCGCCGGCCTCCTGGTCATCTGCCTGCCGCTTGTAGGACAGGGTGCTGTTGAACAGGGGCTGGTCCCGCGAGAAGCCGAGCGCGTGCTGGATCGAGGCCAGCGAGGTGCGCTGGTGGTCGAGCGCGGCGGTGGACTGGTCCTGCAGGCGGCGGGCGGCGTCGGCGGCCGTGGCGGCCGTGGCATCGTCGTCGAGGCGGAGATGGCAGACCAGCATGTTGATCATGGGGCCCACGAGCTCGTCGACGCCCGGGATCGGCACGTCGCGGCCGCTCGACAGGTTGCCGAAGCTGACATTGGCGGAGCCGGTCCGGGTCGCCAGCACCAGCGCCCAGGCGAGCTGGCAGAGCGTCGCCAGGGACACGCCGTAGGTGTCGCGGAAGGCGTGCAGCGCGGCCAAGTCGGGCAGCGACGCGTAGGCTTTGGCCAGCTTGGGTACGCGGGTGACGACGCTGTTGCTGCTGCTGCTGTTGCTGCTGCTGCTGGACACGGGCTCTTGGGGCGGCAGCACACAGGGCTCGGCGCCGTGCAGGGTCTCTTTCCAGAACGCCAAGTCGTCGGTCGCCTTTCGCCGCTCGAGGAAGGCCACGTAGTCGCTGTACTTGGAGCCGGAGCCGGAGCCGGAGCCGAGCGCGTCGGTCGTCGGGCGCTGCGGGTCCTCGTAGGCCGCGAGGAGGTCGCGCAGCACCAGGGCCAGGGAGGAGGCGTCGACGAGGGCGTGGCTGACGTCGAGGCGGCAGTACACGTCGCCGGTGGCCGGCCGCTGCAGGACGGTGAAGCGGTGGGGCGGGTGGCGGCGGTCGGAGACGTCGAGGGCCGGCTGGGCGTCGAACCAGGCCATGACGGCGTCCTTGTCGGCGTCCGTGTCGGCGTCCTTGTCGGCGTCCTTGTCGGTGTTCTTGTCCGTGGTGTTCAGATCGTCGGCCACGTGGCGCATGGCGAGCTCGGGCTGTTTCAGCACCACCTGCAGGAACGCGTCCTGGCCGGGCAGCGGCTCGAACAGGATGGTGCGCAGGATGGAGTGGCGCGCCACGACCTGCCGCCAGGCGGCCATCAGGCGGTTCACGTCGACCGGCGCGGGGGGCGACGACGACCGGACGCGGCACGTCTGCTGGATGCAGTACGTCGAGGGCGCGTGGACCTGGGTGAGCAGGATGCCCTGCTGGATGGGCGAGCAGGGCAGGATGTCGTCCACGTCGGCGGCCGACACGCCCAGCGCGGGGAGGTACTGCGCGTCGAGGACGCGCATGTCGCTGTCGGACAGGCGGGCGAGCGGGAAGTCGGTCGCCGTGGCCGTGGGCGCGGCGGCGGCGGCGGCCACCAGGTCGTCGACGAGGCGCGTGATGGTGGCGCCGTAGGCCTGCAGCCAGGTCTGGACGGCGGCCTGCTGCCGCACGTGGCGGCTGACGCGGAGGCTGAGACACAGCTCGTCGGCCTCGACGGTGGCGGTGACGTCGAGCACGGCGAACGTCTTGACGCGGTCGCCGACGTCGGCGGTGCGCGGGACCACGTCCTCGTCCTGGACGACCTGCAGCAGCGTGTCGGCGCGCTCGGCCTGCTGGAAGCGGCCGGCATAGTTGAACAGGATCTCGGCGGGGCCGTGGTGGGCAAACGCGGCGCGACCGCACGCGGTGAGGAAGCGGCTGCCAAAGTACGGCACGCCGCGGCCGGGGATGCGTCGGCGCTGGTCCTTGAGCATCCGCAGGACGCGGAGCGGTCGACCGGGACGGGCGGCGTGGGCTTCCTCTGCCTCCATCGTCTCCATCGGCACATACAGGGGCGTCATGGTGGTGAACCAGCCGACGGTGTCGGACAGGTCCGTCTCTTCTTTGTCGTTGTCGTCGTCGTCGTCGTCGGCCGCTTCGCGGCCATGGCCTTCGGTGAAGACGGCGGGCACCGGCCGGTCGGGAAAGACGTCGCGGAACGAGAGCACGAGCGCCGCCAGCAGGATCTCGACGGGCTCCGTGCGCAGAGCGGCATTGGCGGCGGCGCCGTAGAGCCGGGCGGTGGTGGAGGCGTCCAGGCGCGTCTCGAGGCTGGTGAGGCTGCCCCAGAGGACCTGGCCCGGGGTCAGGCCCCAGTAGTCCCAGCGCGGCGGGGGCACGGCGGGGACGGAGGCGGGGAGGACGGACAGGGGGTGGGCGACAAAGGCGTCGTCCTGCACGAAGCGGCGCAGAGCACGGGCTTGGCGGTCGAGCCAGACGGGGAACGACAGGCTGCGCGGGTTGGGCAGACGGCGGTGGACGAGGAGGGCCTCGAGGTCGCGGACGAGAATGCGCCAGGACACGAGGTCGATGACGAGATGGTGGGCGACCAGGTGGAGGATCTGGGTGGGGGGGGTGGTGGTCGGCGCCTCGATCAGGGACGCCGCAAACACGGGGCCCCGCGCGAGGTCGAGCGAGCCTTGCGACTGCGCGATGACGTCGCCCACCGCCGCGGCCGTGGGCGCCGTGTGGACCGCCAGCCAGTACGACCCGGCCACGTCTTTTTCGATCCACTGCTGCCAGCTGGTGCCGTCGCGGTGGTGGTGGTCGTCGTCGTCCGGGACCGGCCGGAAGCGCGCCCGCAGCATGGCGTGTTTCGCCACGACCTGGTCCAGGGCCCAGGCGAGCTCGTCGCGCTCGACCCGGCGGCGGGCCAGCTGCAGCGACACGCCCTGGTTGAAGCGGTTCGCGCCCTGGACGGCGCCGGCGCCCGCGGCGGCGATCTCGGCAAAGTACATGCGCTGGATGGGCGACAGCGCAAAGGCGCCCTCGGGCACGTACGAGGCGGCGGCGGCGGCGGTGTCGCGGCGCGTCTGGGCCTGCGCGGCCAGCTTGGCAATGGTCTGGGTCTCGAGCACCTTGCGGACGGTGACGAGGATGCCGCGGGCGCGGCTGGCCGAGACGACCTGCATGGCGGTGATGGAGTCGCCGCCGAGACTGAAGAACTTGGCCGTGTAGGTGACGCGCCGCAGGGGGAGGCCCAGGACGTCGCTCCAGATCGCCCGCAGCGCGCGCTCGACGGGGGTGGCCGTGTGGTGGTGGTGGTCATCATCCGCCAATTGGTCTGCGTCCGCATCCGCGTCTGGGTCGGCCTCGCTGGTCTTGTGGAGGAGAGCGTCGATCTCGTCCGGGGGCAGGGCCTCGATCCAGCGCGTCAGCGCCCGGCGGTCGGTCTTGCCGGACGCGTTCATCGGGGCCGCCGCGAGCGGGATCCAGATGTGCGGCACCATGTAGTGCATGACGTGGCGGGCGAGGTCGTCCTCGGCCTGGCGCAGGAGGGCGTCCGCCGCGTCCTTGTGCTCGTCGGCGATGCGCTGCACGGTGGCTTGGCGGCGCTGCTGGGTGGCGGCGGCGGGGGCGGCGGCAACGCCCTGGTTCTCGTCCTGGCGGCCCTGGTCGCTGTCGTCCTCGAACACGACCGCGGCGACCAGCTGGTCCCGCAGAGGCCCCTGGCGCATGTACAGCACGACGGCGTCGTGCACACCGGCCTGCTGGCCAATGTGGTACTCGATCTCGCCGACCTCGACGCGCTGGCCGCGGATCTTGACCTGCGTGTCGATGCGGCCGAGATACGTCAGCGTGCCGTCGACGTTTTGGCGGACCAGATCGCCCGTGCGGTACATGCGACGCGGCGGCGACAACGACGGCGACGACGACGTGCTGTCGCGGCGGCGGCGGTGGAGCTGGAGCTGGTGCACAAAGGCCGGGTCTTCGATGAACGCGGCCGCCGTCTTGGCGGGATCGTTCAGATAGCCGCGCGCCAGCAGGGGGCCCTCGAGCAGCAGCTCGCCGGGGGCGCCGGGCGGCACGAGCTGGCCGACGCAGGCCGGGTTGACGACCCAGGTGGCGCCGGCAATGGCGGTGCCGATGTTGAGGGCGGCCGCCGTGCTCGGGATGGGGTTGCGGCAGGTCGAGTGGATGCAGCACTCGGAGGGCCCGTAGGCGTTGATGACGGTGGCGTGGCGGATCCACTGCTCGACCACCTTGGCCTGGACGGCCTCGCCCATGAGCACCAGCGAGCGCACCGTGGGCACGTCCTGCGGCGGCACCAGGGCGGCCACCGTGGACGTCAGCGTGGCCAGGGAGATGGCGGCTTCGTTGAGGTAGGGCACCAGGCGGTTCATGCGGTCCTCCTCGGACGGGATGCACGTGCAGGCGCCAAAGGCAAAGGCCGTCATGATCTCCTGGATGGCGGCGTCGAACGTGAACGCCGCAAACTGCAGCAGCCGGTCCTCGGGCCGGATGCGCAGCCGGCGGCCGTGGAAGAAGATGCTCGTGGCCAGCGCGCCGTGCTGCAGCACCACGCCCTTGGGCTGGCCCGTGCTGCCCGACGTGTAGATGACCCAGGCCACGTGGTCCGGGCCGACGGTCGTGCAGGGCTCCTCGGGGACGGGCTGGGGTCGTCGGTGGTGGGCGGCGGCGGCGGCGGCCGACGACAGGTCGGTGGAATGGGTCGTCGACGCGGTGGAGGCGGAGGAGGACGGCGTCAGCGCCGTCGGCGAGGTCGATTCGTCGGCCGCCGCGGACGAGGTGGACGAGTGCAGCGCGTGCAGCGCGTTGGAGGTCAAGGGTGGCGTCGCAAAGAAGGCATCCACGGCCACCGACTGGTCGTCGCGCAACAGCGGCGCCAGTCGCTCGGCGTGCACGCTGTCCACCAGCACCAGCGGCATGGCGGAGTCCTGCATGATGCCCTCGATGCGCGCCAGGGGCTGCTGCACGCCCAGGGGCACCACGGCGCCGCCGGCCCGCAGAATGGCGAGCATGGCCACGGCGCCGAGCTTGCCCTTCTCCATGCACAGGCCGACCATGACGTCCGGGCCGACGCCGCGGTCGACCAGGTGGAAGGCCAGCTGCCGGCTCATGGCGTCGAGGGCGGCGTAGGTGATATCGCCGTCCCAGGCGCTGATGGCCAGGGCCTCGGGCGGCTGCAGCGGCGGCTGCGGCGGGTGCTGCGCGCGCATGCGGTCGAGCACGAGCTCGTGGACGCAGCGGCCCAGGCGCGCCGGCACGGTGGCGTTGCGGTGGCGCAGGAGGGCCTGGTCGGCGGGCGCCAGCAGGTGCAGCTGGCCGAGCGGGGCGTCGGCGTTCTCGACAATGGCGTGCACGGCGCGGACGAGGCGCTGGGCCAGCCGGGCGGCGGCGTCGGCCGACAGCAGCGCCGTGGCGTACTGGATGTTGATGGCTAGCGCGTCGGGGCCGGCGTCGATGTTGACGTTGACGTCGTACTCGGTCGGATCGTCCCAGTCGAGGCCTTCCAGGTGGATCCGACCGGCTGCCGCCGTGGTGGTAGCAGCAGCCGGAGCCGCAGGAGCCGCCTGCCGTTTGTACGACAAGGTCGAGTTGAACAGGGGCTGGCCGCGGGTCAGGCCCAGGCCGTGCTGGATGGCGGCCAAGGACGTGCGCTGGTGCTCGAACGCGGCGACGAAGCGGCTCTGCAGCTGGCGCGCCGCCGCGGCCACGGAGGCCGTCCAATCCACCTGCGTGTGGCACACCAGCATGTTGATCATGGGGCCGACCAGGTCCTCGACGCCGGGGATGGGCGCGTCGCGGCCGCTGGACAGGTTGCCGAAGCTGATGTTCTGCGTGCCGATGTGGCTGGCCAGGACCAGCGTCCAGGCCAGCTGGCAGATGCTGGCCATGGAGACGCCGTGCGTGTCGCGGAAGCGGCGGAGCGCGGCCAGGTCGTCGATCTCGGCGAACACGCGCGCCAGCGTCTTTTCGCCGCCCGAAGAGGAGGCGGCATCCGGCGGCGGCCCGCTGGGCTCCTGCGCGGGCAGGAGACACGGCTCGGCGTCCCGCAGAGACTCGGTCCAGAAGGCCAGGTCGCCGTCGGCGGCGGGCGGCTGCTGCGGCGTTCCCGCGTCCTCGAGGAAGGCAATGTAGTCGCTGTAGCGGGAGCCGGCGCCGTTCGCGCCGTTCGCGCCGTCCGCGCTATCGCCGCCCTCGTAGGCTGCCAGCAGATCCCGGAGCACCAGCGCCAGCGACGACGCGTCGACAAGGCTGTGGCTGATGTCGAGGCGGCAGTAGACGTGGCCGCCGGCGGTCTGCAGGACGGTGAAGCGATGCGGCGGATGGCGGAGGTCGGACACGTCCAAGGTCGGCCGGCGGTTGAGCCAGTCGACGGCGGCGGTGTCCTCGTCCGTGTCGTCCGTGTCGTCCGCCGCCCCGGCGAGCGTCTCCGCGCAGAGACACAGCGTCGGCTGGCGGAGGACGACCTGCAGGAACCGTTCCCGGCCCGGCAGCGGCTCCAGCAAGACCGTGCGCAGAATGGTGTGGCGCGCGACCACCTGGCGCCAGGCCGCCACGAGGCGGTCCGCGCTGACGGGGCGCGACGCGTCGTCGGCCGGCTGGACGCGGCAGGTGTGCTGGATGCAGTACGTGGTCGGCGACTGCAGCTGGGTGAGGAGGATGCCCTGCTGGATGGGCGAGCACGGCAAAATGTCCTCGACGTCCGCGGCGACCGACGCGAGGCCGAGCGCGGGGAGGCATTGCTCCTCGAGGACGCGCATGTCGCTGTCCGACAGACGGGCGAGGGGGAAGGAGGGGGTTTGTGGGGACGAAGAGGAGGAGGAGGACGACGGCTGGGTCGGAGGGGGTGCGGCGGTCGCCTCGGTCTCGATGGCCTGGGCCTGCGGCGCCAGCAGACGGATCGTCTGGCTCTCCAGAATCTGGCGCACCGTGACGCGGAGGCCGCGCGCCCGGCTGGCCGACACCACCTGCATGGCCGTGATGGAGTCGCCGCCGAGGCGGAAAAAGGGCGTCGCGTAGGTCACGTCCGCGCGGGGGACGCCGAGCACGTCGCTCCAGATCGCGCGCAGGACACGCGCCCGGGGCTGCACACCGGGCGCCATCGTCGGGTCGTCCTCGTCGCTCGCGTCGCTCTTGTGCTCGTGGTCCGGGTGGCTGCCGCCGGCCAGGGCCGCCATCTCGTGGGGCGGCAGCGCCTGCACCCACTGGGCGAGGGCGCGGCGGTCCGTCTTGCCCGAGGCGTTGATGGGCGCGGCGGCCAGCGGGATCCACAGGCTGGGCACCATGTAGTGCATGACCTGCTGGGCCAAGGCCTGCCGGGCCTTGTGGAGGAGACGGTGTGCGCTGGCATTGCTGTCGTCGTCGGCGGCGGCCAGGGGCTGGACGGTGCTGTTCTGCTGGTGCTTGGCGCGGGCGGATCCGCCGTCGTCGCCGGCCGCGGCCTCGTCGAGGACCACGGCCGCCACGAGCTGGCCGCGGAACGGCCCCTGCTGCATGTGCAGCACCACCGCGTCGTGGACGCCGGCTTGCTGGCCAATGTGGTACTCGATCTCGCCAATCTCCACGCGCTGGCCGTGGATCTTGACCTGGTTGTCCCGGCGGCCCAGATACGTAACGGAGCCGTCCGGGTTCTGCTGCACCAAGTCGCCCGTGCGGTACATGCGGCGACCGGGCGCCAGGCCGAGCTGCTGCACAAAGGCCGGGTCTTCGATGAACGCCGCGGCCGTCTTGGCCGCGTCGTTGAGATAGCCGCGTGCCAGCTGCGGCCCCTCGATCAGCAGCTCGCCGGGCGTGCCGCAGGGCACCAGCTGGCCGCTGTTGTCCGGGTGGACGACCCAGAAGACGCCCGCCAGGGGGCGGCCGACATTGCTGGCCGCGCGGCTGTCGCACACGGGGTTCGCCGTGGTGTGGATGCAGCACTCGGACGGCCCGTAGGCGTTGATCACCGTGGCGTGCGGCGCCCAGCGGTCGACCACCTTGGGCTGCACGGCCTCGCCCATCAGCACAAGCGTGTGCACGTCGGGGACGTCCTGCGGCTGGAGCAGCGCGGCGACCGTCGAGGTGAGCGTGGCGATGGTGACGCGGGAGCGCACCAGAAAGTCGGCCAGGCCGTTCACCCGCTCGTCCTCGGACGGGATGCAGATGCATGCGCCGCGGGCCAGCGTGGTCATGATCTCCTGGATGGCCACGTCAAAGGGGTAGGCGGCAAACTGTGACAGGCGGTCCCGGGGCTGGATGTGGAACCCTTCGCCGTGGGCGGTGATGCTGGTGGCCAGCGCCCCGTGTTCCAGCACGACGCCCTTGGGCGTGCCCGTGCTGCCCGAGGTGTAGATCACCCACGCGACATTGTCCGGCGACACGGCGGGGCAGAGAGTGTCCGGCGACGGCGACGTCGACTCCTTCGTCTCGAAAAATACGTCGACGGGCCGCACCAGGGGGGCCAGGGCCGGCAGCGCGGCCAGACGCTGCGCGTGCGTGCGGTCGACGAGCACGACGGGCGCGGCGGTCTCCTGCACGATGCCCGCGATGCGCGCCAGCGGGTGCTGCACGCCCAGCGGCACGACGGCGCCGCCGGCCCGCAGGATCGCGAGCATGGCCACCACGGCCAGCTTGGACTTGTCCATGCAGAGGCCGACCATGACGTCGGGGCCGACACCGTGGTCGCGCACCAGCGCGTGCGCCAGCGTGCGGCTCATGGCGTCGAGCTCCGCGTACGTCAGCGCGCCGTCCCACGCACGGATCGCCGTGGCCTGGGGGCTGGCCGCCATGGTGTCCTGCACCAGGTCGTGGATGCAGCGGTCCACCCGGGGCGGGACCGCCGCATTCCACCGCACGATCTGCGCGGCGTCGTCGGCCGGCAGCAGCTGGAGCTCACCGAGAGTGCGCGCCTGGGATGCGGCGGCGGCGGCGGTGGCCGGCGCCGCATGGTCGGCCAGCTGCTGGGCCAGGCTGGCCAGCTGGGCCAGCAGACGCTGGGCGGCGGCGACCGGCAGCACGTGGCTGTCGAAGCGCAGTTCCACCGTGACGTCGCCGGCGCCCGGGCCCACCGAGCACTCGACGGTCAGCGCGTAGGCGTCGAAAGCGTCCAGCGAGGTCGTCTCCCGCTCCAGGTCGAGGTCCCGGTCCGCCGCGGTCGATTCTGCCTCGGCGACCGGCTGCACCACAAAGATGTGGCCGGGGTCAAAGTCGGCGCCCAGCCCCGGCACCAGGCGGCGGATGTTCTGCAGACCCGTGTGCTCAAAGGGGATCATGGCGGCCGCGCGGTCGTACACGGCCTGCAAGTAGGCGCCCACCGTCTGCTCGTGCGCGGCGGGGACGTGGAACGGCACCGTGGTGACCGTCGGCGCCACGAGCTCGGCGATGCCGTCGACGGGCGCCATGCGGCCCGAGAGCACAACGTTGACCACGGCCGCTTGACCGCCCGTGTTGGCGGCGACCAGCAGCGCCCAGGCGGCGCGCAGGATGATCGGCAGGGTCGCGGCGTCGGAAAAGCTGGGGGTGGCCGTGTGCGCGGAGAGCGTGGACGGCAGCGAGATGTGCAGGCGCTGCTGCAGCGTGTCTCGCGGCTGGACCTGGTAGGCCGTGTTGGCCGGCAGGGCCGGATACCGCGCCCAGCTGGCGCCCGCCAGGTGCTGTGTCCAGAAGGACGCGGCCTGGTCTTGCTGGTTCTGGCGCGCCAGGTAGCGGACGAAGCGGGACACGGGCACGGTGGCGGGCAGCGGCGTGTCGTTGTCGGCGCGGAGCAGACGCGCGAGCAGGTCCATGGTCTGGGCCACGCTCCATCCGTCGTAGATGCTGTGGTGCGTCGTCCAGACAAAGAAGCGGTCGGGCTGGTCGCGGGATCCGTCGCTGCCGTTCTGCGAGACAATGGCCGTGCGGCTCAGAGCGCCGCCGTACGTGATGGGATGGGCCTTGTCGGCGGCGAGGTAGTCCTGGAGGGAGGATGTGTCGCTGTGGTGCCAGACCACCGGGGTTCCTCTGCGCACAACCACTTGCAGGGCCGACTCGGCCTCGGCGGCTGGCACGATGCGGGTGCGCAGAATCGGCAAGGCGTCGACGAGACGGGCCCACGCCGCCTGGAGCTTGTCGGTGGACAGGGCCGGACGCAGGCGGAAGACACGCTGGATCACGTAGGCCTCGGGGCGCTGGGCGGTGATCAGCATGAGGCCGGCTTGCAGGGGACTGCAGGGGTAGACGTCCTCGATCAGGTCGGGGGCCAGGTGGCACGGCTGCGCGATCGCGGCCAGGAGCTGGGTCTGTTTGGTCTCCCGATCGTCGACGCCGTCCGTGTCCAGCGCGGTCCACGCGGGCCACAGACTCAGCGGAGCGGGATCGTGGATGTCGTCGGGTGTCTCGCCCGTCTCCTCTTCCGTCTCCTTGTCCGCCATGGCCGCGGCCATGTCGACCAGACGCGGATGCTGGAAGATGTCGGCCACGGACAGGGGGATGTTCCGGGCCCGCGCCGCGGCGGTCATCTTGATCGCCACGACGGAATCGCCGCCCAGCCGGAAGAAGGAGTCGTGGAGGCCGACCGACGGCGGGGGCAGCGCCAGAGCCTCGGCCCAGAGGCCGTGCAGCGTCTTTTCGAGCGCCGTCCGGGGCGCCTGCTTGGTGTGCCGCGCGTAGGAATAGCTGCTGAGCGCGGCGCGGGACAGGCTGCGCAGGGCGTCGCGGACGGTGCGGCGGTCCAGCTTGCCCGAGTTGTTGATGGGGATCTTGGGCGTGAGCAGAAAGACCGACGGCACCATGTAGGCCGGCAGGATGGCGGCGAGGTCGACGTCCAGCTGGTCGACGGCCTGCTGGGCGGCCGCGGTGAGGGAGGTGGGCTGGCACAGCTGGAGGCTGTCGGTACTGGTGCCACTGCTGGTGCCGCTGCTGCTGGCGGACGGCGGCACACCCGCGTATTCAATGACCGCCACCAGCAGCAGGACACCTTCGTGGGCCTCGCCGGCCGGCCGCACCACGTCGACGACCGCCTCGCGCGCGTCGGGGACGAGGCGCACAATCTGGCTCTCGATCTCGCCCGTCTCGATGCGCTGGCCGCGGATCTTGACCTGCGTGTCGCGGCGGCCAAGATACGTCATCGAACCGTCGGGGTTCTGCTGCACGAGATCGCCCGTGCGGTAGACGCGGCGGGGTTGGCAGCGGCGGCCGCCGCCATCGGACGACGACGGCGCCGGCCCGCCCCGCTCGTCGAAAAAGGCCGGGTCCTCCACAAAGGCGGCGCGGGTCTTGGCCTGGTCGTGCAGGTACTCGCGCGCCAGCTGGGGCCCCTCGATGAGCAGCTCGCCGGGCGCGCCCAGGGGCACCAGCTGGAGCTGGGTGGCCCCCGCGGGCGTCGCCGGGTCCACGACCCAGAAGAGCCCGGCCAGCGGCCGGCCAATGTTGCTGGCCTCGGCGGGGCGGTACACGCGGTTGGCGGTGGTGTGGATGCAGCACTCCGAGGGCCCGTAGGCGTTGATGACGGCGACGTTGGCGCGGGTCCACTGCGCGACCACCTTGGGGTGGACCGCCTCGCCCATGAGCACCAGCGTGTGGATGGTCGGGGCCTCCTCGGGCCGCACCAGCGCGGCCACCGTCGACGTGAGCGTGGCGATGGTCACGCCCGCCTCGGCCAAAAAGGGGGTCAGCCGGTTCATGCGGTCGTCTTCCGAGGGGACGCAGATGCAGGCGCCAAAGGCCAGCGTGGTCATGACTTCTTGAATGGCCACATCAAAGGGGTAGGCGGCGAACTGGGAGAGGCGGTCGCGCGGCTGGATGCCAAAGGCCCGGCCGTGGGCGAGCATGCTCGTGGCGAGCGCCCCGTGCTCCAGGACCACGCCCTTGGGCGTGCCGGTCGAGCCCGAGGTGTAGATGACCCAGGCCACGTTGGTCGCGCGGACCGCGGTGCAGACGTCCTCGCCGCCCCGCGACCCAGACAAGGACGCCTCCGGCGGCGCGGTCTCGGCCAGGCCGTCGAAGAACGCATCGACCGCCAACAGCCGGGTCCGGCCGGCCAGCGACGCGAGGCGCTGCTCCTGGGCCCGGTCGACCAGCACGAGGGGCGCCGCGGTGTCCTGGACCAGGCCGGCAATGCGGGCCACGGGGTGCTGGACACCGAGCGGCACCACGGCGCCGCCGGCGCGGAGGATCGCCAGCATGGCCACGACACCCCAGCGCGACTTGTTCATGCAAAGGCCGACCATGACTTCGGGGCCGACCGGGCCGGCCGACGCGGTCATCAAATGGCGGGCCAGTCGGTGGCTGGCGCGGTCCAGCGCGCCGTACGTCAGCTCGCCGTCCCAGGCGCGGACGGCGACGGCCTCGGGGTGGGCGGCCATTTGCTGCTGCACCAGGGTGTGGATGCAGCGCTCCTCGCGGGGCGGCACGGCGGCGTTCCACCGGCCGAGTTGCGTCTGTTCGTCGGGCGACAGGAGCTGCAGCTGGCCCAGGGCCCGATCGGACGCCGCCGTGCCGGCGTGCTCGGCCAGCTGCTGGGCCACATGGCAGAACTGGGCCAGGAGGCGCTGGGCTGTGCCGACGGGGACGACGTCGCGGTCGAACCGCAGCTCCACGGCCACGTTGTCGAGGCCCGGGGTGGGGGCGGCGTCCACGGCACACTCGACGGTCAGGGGGTACGCGTCAAAGGCGTCGGCGCCCGCGGCCGTGGCCGCGTCGTGGCGGTCCATGCCCATGTCGAACGTCGGGACGGCGGCGTCGCTCGTCTCGCCCACGGGGTAGACGACAAAGATGTGGCCCGGGTCAAACTCGGAGCCCAGGCCGGGGACGATGCGGCGGATCTGCTGCAGGCCCGTGTGCTCGTACGGGATCATGGCGGCGGCCTGCGCCTGGACCGCGGCGAGGAAGGCGGCCACGGAGACGTCTTTGCGCACGGACACGCGCGCGGGCACGGTGGTGACGGTCGGCGCGATCAGGTCGGTGATGCCGCGGACGGGGGCCATGCGGCCCGAGAGCACCACGTTGACGACGGCCTCGTCGAGGCCGGTGTGGGCGGCCACCAGCAGCGCCCAGGCGGCGCGCAGGACGATGGGCAGCGTGGTGTCGGTCGTCAGCGACGCCGGCAGCGCGACGCGGCAGTGCTGCTGCAGCGCATCGCGCACGTGGACGGGGTGCTGCGCCGCGGGCAGGGCCGGGAAGCGGGCCCAGCTGGCGCCCTCCAGGTGGCCCTGCCAGAAGCGGGCCGTGTCGTCGGCGTGCTGCGTGTCGTTCTCGGCCAGGTAGGCGATGAAGCGCGACACGGGGACGGTGGCGGGCAAGGACGGCGACGGCGAGGCGCTCTGCTGGGCCTGCACCAGCTGCGCCAGCAGCGCCATGGTCTTGGCCACGCTCCAGCCGTCGTAGACGCTGTGGTGGGTGGTCCAGACAAAGTACCGGTGGTCCTGGTCCTCGTCGATGATGGCGGTCCGGCTGAGGACGCCGCCGTACGTGATGGGGGCGGCCTTGTCGGCGGCGAGGTAGGCGTCGAGCGCGGTGCCGGCGTGCCAGGCAACGGGCGTCTCGGGGCGCACGACGACCTGCAGCGCGTTGCAGAGGACGGACGAGACGATGCGCGTGCGCAGGATGGGCAGGCGGGCGACCAGCTGGGCCCACGCGGCCTGGAGCGTGCGCGTCGACAGCGCGGGCTGCAGGCGGAAGACGCGGCGGGCAATGTAGGCCTCCGGGCGCTGCTGGGTGGCGGTGATGGCCATGAGGCCGGCCTGGAGGGCGCTGCAGGGGTAGACGTCCTCGATGTCGGCGGCGGGGAGGCCGCACTGGGCCGCCACATCGGCCAGCAGCTGGTCCTTGTCGCCTTCGGCCTGGCGGAGCTCGGGCCAGAGACTGAAGGGCGCAGGGTCGGGCTGCTCGTTGTCCGGCTTGTCGTTGTGCTCGTCCTCCCGCTGTTCCATGGCCTGGGCCAGGTCGCCGAGACGGGGCCAGCGGAAGACGTCCGCCACGGAGAGGGGGATCTGCTCGGCCCGGGCGACGGCCGTCAGCTTCATGGCCGTCACCGAGTCGCCGCCGAGGCGGAAGAAGGAGTCGTCGACGCCCACAGCCTCGGGCGCCAGCGACAGGGCCGCCGTCCAGAGCGCATGCAGCTTCTGTTCCATGGCCGTTTGCGGGGGCGACCGCGTGTTGTCGGTGCTGCTGCTGCTGTCGTGGCCGTTCGGCCCCGCGCGGGACGTCTGGCGCAGCTGCTCGCGCACCCGCTTGCGGTCCAGCTTGCCCGAGGCGTTCATGGGGAACTTGGGCGTGAGGAGGTAGGCCGTGGGGACCATGTAGGCGGGCAGGCGCTGGCCGAGGGCGCGGTCGAGCGCGCAGAGGTCCGCGCGGACGGTCTCGGGGACGGCCTCGTCGCCGTCCTCGTACAGGGCCCACTCTCGGCTGTCGTCGCCGGGGTGGACCACCACCTGGGGATGCTCGACGACGGCCATCAGCAGCAGCACGCCGTCGTGGGCGGCGCCGGCGGGGCGCACGACGTCGACGACGGCTTCTGTGGCGGCGGGCAGCGCGTGCTTGATGTGGCTCTCGATCTCGCCGATTTCCACGCGCTGGCCGCGGATCTTGACCTGCGTGTCGCGGCGGCCCAGGTAGACGACGGAGCCGTCGGCGTTCTGGCGGACCAGGTCGCCGGTGCGGTACAGGCGCCGGTCGGCGAGGCCCATGTGGCGCACAAAGGCCGGGTCCTGGATGAAGGCGGCCGCCGTCTTGGCGGGGTCGTGCAGGTAGCCGCGGGCCTGCTGCGGGCCCTCGATCAGCAGCTCGCCGGGGGCGCCGAGGGGCACGAGCTGGTCCACGCTGGACGGGCGCACGACCCAGAAGACGCCCTTGAGCGGGCGGCCGACGTTGCGGACTTCGGGGCTGTGGGCCGTCAGCGGGTTGGCGGTCGTGTGGATGCAGCACTCGGACGGGCCGTAGGCGTTGATGACGGCAATGCCGTGTCCGGCCCACTGCTGGACCACGTTGGGCTGGACGGCCTCGCCCATCAGCACGAGGGTGCGCACGCGCGTCGTCTTGTGCGGCTCCGGGATGAGGGCGGCCACGGTCGAGGTCAGCGTGGCAATGGTCACGCCGGTCTCGGCCAGGAACGCGGCGAAGCGGTTGAGGCGGTCCGCCTCCGAGGGCACGACAATGCAGGCGCCCCGCACCAGGGTGGTCATGATCTCCTGGATGGCGACGTCGAACGTGTAGGCCGCAAACTGCGACAGCCGATCCGCGGGCTGGATGCCAAAGGCCCGGCCGTGGGCCTCGATGCTCGTGGCCAGCGCGCTGTGCTCGAGCACGACGCCCTTGGGGGTGCCCGTGCTGCCCGAGGTGTAGATGACCCACGCCGCGTTTTCCGGGCGCACGCTGGCGCTGCGGCGCTGGGCGGGTGCCGGGGGCGGCGGCGGCGGCGGCGGCGACAGCGGGTCGTCCGCGTTGAAAAAGGCGTCCACCACCAGCAGCTGCACGTGGTGGTGCGCGGCTGTGGCCAGCGCCGCCAGGCGCTGGTGGTGCGTCCGGTCGACGAGCACCAGCGGGGACGCGGTGTCGCGGACGATGCCGGCAATGCGGGCCAGCGGCTGCTGGGCGCCCAGGGGGACGACCACGCCGCCGGCGCGCAGGATGGCCAGCATCGCGACGACGCCCCACTTGGACTTGTCCAGGCAGTGGCCGACCATGACCTCGGGGCCGACGCCGCGCTGCTGCAGGTCGTGGGCCAGCTGGGCGCTGCGGGCGTCCAGCTCGCCGTACGTCATGTCGCCGTCCCAGGCGCGGATGGCCGGCGCGGCGGGCTGCAGGGCCATGGTGATGCCGACCAGGTCGTGCACGCAGCGGGCTTCGCGGTCGGGCACGCGGGCGTTCCACGCGCGGATCTGCGCCGTGTCCTCGGCGCACAGCAGCTGCAGGTGGGCCAGCGGCAGGCCGGGGTCGGCGGTGGCCAGCTGCTGGGCGATGCGGCCGAACTGGGAGACGAGGCGCTGGGCGTCGCGGGCGGGCAGCACGGTGTGGTCGTAGCGCACGTCCACGTCGACCTCGGTGCGGCCCTTGTGGCCCGGCGCGGTGGTGCACTCGACGGTCAGGGCATAGGCGTCAAAGTCGTCGGCGGCGGCGGCGCCGGGCGCACCGGGAGGAGCCCGGGTGGCCGGCACCGGCGCGAGGCCGCTCGTGCTCGTGGCCAAGGCGGCCGACTCCGTTTCGCCGGCCGGCTGGACGACAAAGACGTGGCCCGGGTCAAAGTCCAGGCCCAGGCTGGGCACGAGACGGCGAATGTTCTGCAGGCCCGTGTGCTCGTAGGGGATCATGTCGGCCGCGCTGGCCTGCAGGGCCGCGAGGAACTGGCGGACGGTCGGTTCCGCCCGGTCGGCGGGCGGGCCCACGCGGACGGGCACCGTCGTGACCGTGGGCGCGACGAGGTCGGCGATGCCGTCGACGGGCGCCATGCGGCCCGACAAGACGACGTTGATGACGGACTCGTCGTTGCCCGTGTTGGCCGCCACGAGGAGACCCCACGCCGCGCGCAGGAGCACCGAGAGCGTGGCGTCGTCAGCGGCCATGGGCGGGAGGCGCAGGTGCTGCCGCAGGGTGTCGGTCGGGTGCACCTGGTACTGCGGCGCGGGCAGGGCCGGGAAACGGGCCCAGCTGGCGCCCTGCAGGTGGCTGCGCCAGAAGGCGGCGCGCTCCGTCTCCTGCTGGCGGGACAGGTAGCGGATGAAGCGCGACACCGGCACGGCGGGCACGGGCAGGGCGGTCTCGACGGTCTTCTCGTCGGCGTCGGGACCGAGGAAGTGCTCGAGCACCTCCATGGTCTTGGCCAGGCTCCAGCCGTCGTAGATGCTGTGGTGGGTGGTCCAGACAAAGTAGCGGCTGGGCGGCTTGTTTTCGCGGCTGTCCTCCTCGATGATGGCCATGCGGCTGAGGGCGTCGCCGTACGTCATCGGCGTGGCCTTGTCCTGGGCGAGATACGCGTCCAGGGACTGTCCCGGGGGCGCGGCATGCCAGACGGGCGGCGCCCGGACGACGACCTGCAGCGCGTCGGCCTGGGCGGCGGGGACGATGCGCGTGCGGAGGATGGGCAGCGTGTCGACCAGGCGGTTCCAGGCCGCCCGCAGGCGCTCAGACGAAAGCCGGGGGCGCGCGTCGGCGTCGGAGCCAGACGAGAACCAGGACGTCAGCCGGGACTTGGTCGTGGGCTTGGGCCCGTCGGACAGGCGGAAGACGCGCTGGTTCACGTAGGCCTCGGGACGCTGGGCGGTGATCACCATGAGGCCGGCCTGCAGGGGGCTGCAGGGGTACACGTCCTCGATCTGGTCGGCCGTGATGTTGTCGCGGCACTGGGCCGCCACGTCGGCCAGGAGCCGGGCCGTGGCGGCGGCCGAGCGGTCGGTGTCGGCCAGCTCGGGCCAGAGGCTGAACGGCGCGGGGTCCCCCTTTTCGTCGTCCGCGTAGGCGTCGCGGGTCGGCTTCTCGTCGGCGACGTCCTCCTCGTCGTCGCCCCGACCCTCCCGCGCCGCCCTCTCGTCCAGGGCGGCGGCCAGGTCGACAATGCGCGGCCAGCGGAAGACGTCGGCCACGGCCAGGGGCAGCTGGTCCGCGCGCGCCGCGGCGGCCATCTTCATGGCGACGACCGAGTCGCCGCCCAGGCGGAAAAAGGTGTCGGTGGTGCCCACGGCCTCGGGCTCGAGCGCGAGCGCGGCCGCCCAGAGACGGTGCAGGCGGTGCTCCATGGGCGTCGCCGGTGCCTGTTTGCGGCCCGACGAGCAGGAGAGGCTGGCCAGGCGGTCGCGCGACAGCTGGCGGAGGTGTTCGCGCACGGCGCGGCGGTCCAGCTTGCCGGATGCGTTGATGGGGATGCGCGGTGTCAGCAAGACGACCGTGGGGACCATGTAGGCCGGCAGCACCTGGCCGAGATCGGTGTCGACCAGCTGGGTCAGGGCCCGGCGCGCCTCGTCGGGGAGGGTGGCCGGGTCGTACAGGGGGAGACCGCTGCTGCTGCTGCTGCTGCTGCTGGCGGACACAGGCACGCCCATGTCGGGGTCGCGGCCCTCGACCACGGCGACCAGCAGCAGGATGCCGTCGTGGGCCTCGCCGGCGGGCCGCACGACGTCGACGACGGCCTCGCGCGCCTGGGCGGGCGCCAGGCGCTTGATCTGGCTCTCGATCTCGCCCGTCTCGACGCGCTGGCCGCGGATCTTGACCTGCGTGTCGCGGCGGCCGACGTACCACAGGGAGCCGTCGGCCGCGCTCTGGCGCACAATGTCGCCGGTGCGGTACATGCGGCGGCCGGGCCGCAGGCCGAGCGCCTGCACGAAGCCCGGGTCCTGGACAAAGGCCGCGCGGGTCTTGGCCGCGTCGTGGAGGTAGCCCCGGGCCAGCTGCGGGCCCTCGAGCAGCAGCTCGCCCGGCGCGCCGATGGGGACCAGCTGGTCGGGGTGGTCCGGGTGGACGACCCAGGCGGCCATGGCCAGCGGCGTGCCGATGTGCGCGGCGTCGGCGCGGCGCCGGATGCGGTGGCCCGTGGTGTGGATGCAGCACTCGGACGGGCCGTAGGCGTTGATGACGGCGACGCCGTGCTGGGTGGCCCACTGCTCGACCACGTTGGGCTGCACGGCCTCGCCCATCAGCACGAGGGTGCGCACCTGCGTCTGCGCGGGCGCGACCATGGCGGCCACGGTGGAGGTGAGCGTCGCGATGGTGACGCCGGCCTCGGCCAAAAAGGGCGTCAGCCGGTTGACGCGGTCGTCCTCGGACGGCATGCAGATGCAGGCGCCGCGGGCGAGGGTCGTGATGATCTCCTGGATGGCGACGTCAAACGTGAAGGCGGCAAACTGCGAGAGCCGGTCGGTCGGGCGGATGTCAAAGGCCTGCCCGTGCGCGACGACGCTGGTGGCGAGCGCCCGGTGCTCGAGCACGACGCCCTTGGGCTGGCCCGTGCTGCCCGAGGTGTAGATCACCCAGGCCGCGTGGCCGGGCTGCGCCGCCGGACACGGCTCGCCTGGCGGCGCGGCGGCCAGCGCGGCGTCGTCGAGCAGGGCGGCGTCGACGACGAGGAGCGGCAGCCGGCTCGACGCCAGCGTGGCCAGGCGGTGCTTCTGGCCGTGGTCCACCAGGACCAGGCGGGCCTGTGTGTCCTGCACGATGCCGTCGATGCGGGCCCGGGGGTGCTGGACGCCCAGCGGCACGACGACACCGCCGGCGCGCAGGATGGCCAGGATGGCCACCACGGCCCACCGGCTCTTGTCCATGCACAGGCCGACCATGACCTCGGGCCCCACGCGGTGCGCGGCCGACAGATGGTGCGCCAGTCGCCGGCTGAGGCGGTCGAGGTCGCCGTACGTCAGGTCGCCGTCCCAGGCGCGGAGGGCCACGGCGGCCGGCTGGGCCGCCATGGTGTCGCGGACCAGGCTGTGGATGCAGCGGTCGACGGCGGCGGGCGCGGACGGCGGCAGGGCGGCGGCGTTCCACCGGGTGAGCTGGAGGGCGTCGTCCGGGGTCAGCAGCGAGAGCTGGCCCAGCGGCTGCTCGGACTCGGCGTGGGCGGCCAGCTGCTGCACAATGTGCTCCAGCTGGGCCAGCAGGCGGTGGGCGGCGGCCACGGGGAGGACGTCGCGGTCGTAGCGCAGCTCGATGGCGACGGCCCCGGTCGGGCCGGGGGCGCCCAGCGTGCACTCGACCGTGAGCGGGTAGGCATCAAAGGCATCGCCGGCGTGGTCGTGGTCGTCGTCGTCGGCGTCGGTCTGTCCGTCTTGTCGCTGCATGTAGGCCATGGGCAGGGCCGCCTCGCTCTCCTCGGCGGGCTGCACCACGAAGCTGTGCCCCGGGTCGAAGCCGGGCCCCAGGCTGGCGACCATGCGGCGGATGTTCTGCAGGCCCGTGTGCTCGTACGGGATCATGGCGGTGGCGCGCTGGTGGATGCCCGCCAGGAACGCCCGCACCGACTGCGTCGCCGGCGCGACCGGCACGCGGAAGGGCACCGACGTCACCGTGGGCGCGACCAGCCGGGTGATGCCGTCCACGGCGGCCATGCGGCCGGACAGGACCACGCTGATCACCGAACCGCCGTCGCCGCCGCTGCTGCTGCTGCTGCCCGTGTTGGCGGCGACCAGGAGACCCCAGGCCGCGCGCAGCAGGGTCGCCGTGGTCGTCGCGTTCGTGCTGCGGGCGTGGTGGGGGAGCGCGACGGTGCGCCGGGCCACGTCGCGCGGGTTGACGACGTGGTGGGGCGACGGCAGCGGCGGGTACGGTTCCCAGCTGGCGCCCTCCAGCTCCTGTTGCCAGAAGGCCGCGGCCGCGTCTTGGTCCTGCCGTGCGAGGTACGCGATGAAGCGGGAGACGGGCACGGAAGGCGCCAGAGAAGGAAGGAGCGACTCGGTGCGAGCGTCGTCTTTGTCAGCGTCGTCGTCGTCGTCGCGGAGCAGGTGCGCCAGCCGGCTGGCCATCTCGACCAGACTCCAGCCGTCGTAGACGCTGTGGTGCGTGGTCCACACAAAGTAGTCGTGGCCGTCGGGGTCGGCCACGAGGGCCACGCGGCTGAGGGCGCCGCCGTACGTCATGGGCACCGCGCGGTCGGCCTCGAGATACGAAGCCAGGGTTGCGGTCGCGGTCGAGGTCGAGGGTGAGGCACACCACCGGGGCGTCTCGCGCACCACGACCTGCAGTGCGTTGGCCGACGCGGCCGACGCGGACGGGATGATGCGCGTCCGCAGGATGGGCAGCTCGGCCACCAGACGCGTCCACGCCGTCTGCAGCCGGCCGGCGGACAGGCCCGCGTCCAGACGGAAGGTGCGCTGCACCACGTAGGCGGTGGGGCGCTGCGCCGTCATGGCCATCAGACCCGCCTGCAGCGGACTGCACGGGTACACGTCCTCGATCTGGTCCGGGCGGATGCCGCACTGCGCCGCCACGTCGAACAGCAGGCGCTCGCGGGCCGCGGCCGAGCGGTCGCTGGCGGCCAGCTCGGGCCAGAGGCTGAAGGGCGCCGGATTTTGGTCATCGTCGGCGTCGTCGTCGTCGTGCTTCGTCTGGGCGGCGGCCGCGGCCACGCGCGCGTCGAGGACCGCGGCCAGGTCCGCCAGGCGCGGGTGCTGGAACACGTCCGCCACGGACAGGGGCAGGTGCTCGGCGCGGGCGGCGGCCGTCAGTTTCATGGCCACGACCGAGTCGCCGCCGAGGCGGAAAAAGGAGTCGTGGACGCCGATGGTGTGGACAGCGTCGTCGTCGTCGTCGTTTTTGTTGTTGTTGCCGCCGTCCAGAATCAGCGCCGCGGCCCAGAGACGCTGCAGCACGTGCTCCATGGGCGTGGAGGGCGCCGTCTGCTGCGCGCCGGCCGCGTAGGACAGGCGGTCGAGGGCGGCGCGGGCCAGGGGCTGGAGCTGGTCGCGCACGGCCCGCCGGTCCAGCTTGCCCGACGCGTTCATCGGCAGCCGCTCGACCAGCAGGAACAGCGCGGGCACCATGTAGGCCGGCAGGACGCGGCCGAGGTCGTGCTCCAGCTGCGCGACGGCCTGGCGGGCCGCCTCGGTCACCTGGGCGCCGTCGTAGACCTGCAGCGGGCCAAGCGTGCGCCGACCCGTCGCCGGCCCCGCGCCGGCATACTCGAGCACCGCGACCAGCATCAGCGGCGCGTCGAGCGCCGCGCCCGCCGGCCGGATCACGTCCACCATGGCCTCGTGCTTTGCGGTCGGCGGCCCGTCCGCCGCGGGCCACAGCAGGAGCTGGATCTGGCTCTCGATCTCGCCAATCTCGACGCGCTGGCCGCGGATCTTGACCTGCGTGTCCCGCCGCCCAATGTACGACAGCGAGCCGTCGACGTTCTGCCGCACGATGTCGCCGGTGCGGTACATGCGGCGGCCGGGCGCCAGGCCGAGCTGCTGCACAAAGGCCGGGTCCTCGATGAAGGCCGCGGCCGTTTTCGCGGCGTCGTTGAGGTAGCCGCGCGCCAGCAGGGGGCCCTCGATCAGGAGCTCGCCGGGCACGCCGATGGGGCAGAGCCGGTGGACGTCGGCGGGGGACACCACCCAGAAGGCGCCGGCCAGGGGCGGGCCGACGTTCTTGGCGTCGGCCGTGTGCACGTCGGTGGCGGCACACACGACGGCGCACTCCGAGGGGCCGTACGAGTTGACCAGCCGCACGCGGCCGGCCCAGGTCGCCACCAGCTGCGGCTCCATGGCCTCGCCGCCGAGCACCAGCGTCTCGAGCAGCGGCACCTGGTCGGGCGCCAGCAGCTTCAGGGCCGTGGGCGTCAGCTCCGCGTAGTTGACGCGGCTGCGCTGGAAGCAGCCGGCCAGGTCGCTCATGCGGTCGTCCTCGGACATGAGGCAGACACAGCCGCCGCGGGCCCACGTGCAGAACAGGTCGGTGATGCAGACGTCAAACGTGAACGCGGCAAACTGGAGCGTCCGCGTCTGCGCCGTCAGGCCGAGGAACGCCGCGTTGGCCAGGACGGCCGTCGCCAGCGCGCCGTGCTCCAGCACCACGCCCTTGGGCTGGCCCGTGCTGCCCGAGGTGTAGTTGACCCAGGCGGCCTGCGCGGCGGCGACCGAGACGGACGCGACGGCCGACACGGCGGACGCGGGGAGCTCCGCGTGGCGCGCCGCATCGACGACCTGCGTCGGCACGCCCAGCGGCTCCAGGCGTCGCTGCTGCGCGGCGTCCACGAGCACCAGCCGCATGGCTGTGTCTTGCGCAATGCGGCCGATGCGCGTCAGGGAATGCTGCACGCCGAGGGGGACCGCGACGCCGCCCGCGCGGAGGACGGCCAGGATGGCGACAGCGGCCCACTTGGACTTGTCCAGGCAGAGGCCCACCATGGCCTCGCGGCCCACGCCGTGTTGCTGGATCAGGTGGTCCGCCCACCGGCGGCTGGCCGCGTCCAGGGCCGCATACGTCCAGTCGCCGTCCCAGGCGTGCACGGCCGCGGCGGCCGGCCGCTGCGCGACCTGCTGCTGCACCAGCTCCTGGAGACACTGCTGGCTGCGCGGCGACACCGCCTGGCTCCACTGCGTCCACAGCTGCCGGTCCGGCGCGGGGAGCAGGGCCGCGCCCAGCTGGCCGAGCGGGCGGTCGCCGTCGTCGGCGTGGCGCGCCAGCTGCTCGGCAATGCGGCCAAACTGGTGGAGCAGGCGCTGGGCCGCCTCGACCGAGACGACGTCGCGGTCAAACGACAGTTCCACCGCGATGGCCTCGGTGGCACTGTCGCCACCGCCGCCCACCGTGCACTCCACGTTCAGGGCGTAGGCGTCAAAGGCGGCGTCGGCCATGGTGGCCGCCGAGGCCGCCTCGTCCACGTCCATGCCCAGGTCGAGCATCGGCTTGGCGGCCTCGCTCTCGCCGGCGGGCTGGACCAGGAACAGGTGGCCCAGGTCGAACTCCGGGCCCAGGCCGGGCACCATGCGGCGAATGTTCTGCAGGCCGGTGTGCTCAAAGGGTATCATCTCCGTGGCCTGGGCCTGCACGGCGGCGAGGAAGTCGCGCACGGACTGCTCGCGCGGCGCCGCCACCCGGACGGGCACCGAGGTGATGGTGGGCGCCACCAGGTCGGTGATGCCGTCCATGGCCGCCATGCGGCCCGAGAGGACCACGTTGATGAGCGCTTCGGCCGCGCCCGTGTTGGTGGCGACCAGGAGCGCCCAGGCCGCCCGCAGCACGGTCGACATGGTGACGACGGTCGTCGCGGCCGCCGCCGCCGCCGACGACGATGACGCCGACGACAGCGGGAGGCGCAGCTGGTCGCGCAGCACGTCGCGGGGGTTGACCGTGTGCTGGGGGGACGGCAAGACGGGGTACGGCGTCCAGTCCCAGTCGTCCTTGTTCTCCTCCTCGTCGCCCAGGAGGTGCTTCTTCCAAAACGCGGCCTGGTCGTCTTCCTTCTGCCGCGCCAGGTACGCCATGAACCGGGACACGGGCACCGCCGGCTCCATCGCCGTCGCCGACGGGGCCGTCGCCGCGTTCTGCAGCAGCTGGCCCAGCATGTCGACCATTTTCGACTTGCTCCAGCCGTCGTAGACGCTGTGGTGGGACGTCCAGACAAACGTGCGCGCGTGCCCGTCGTCGCTCTCCAGCACGGCGCCCCGGCTGAGCGGCTCGCCGTAGGTGATGGGCACCGCCCGGTCCTGGGCGAGGTAGTCCTCGAGGGACAGGCCGCGGTGGTTCTGCCACACGTGCGCGTGCGCCGACTCTCGCGCCAGCACCACCTGCAGCGCGCCGGCGCCCAGGGCCGACGGCACGATGCGGGTGCGCAGGATCGGCAGCAGCGCCACCAGCTGGGCCCAGGCGGCCTGCAGCTGCGCCGTCGCGAGGCTGGGCCGCAGTCGAAAGACGCGCTGGATGACGTAGGCGTGCGGGTGCTGGGCCGTGATGGCCATCATGCCGGCCTGCAGCGGGGTGCAGGGGTAGATGTCCTCGATCTGGTCGGCTGTGAGACTGCCGCACTGGGCGGCCACGTCGTCCAGCAGGCGGGCCCGGTCGGTGGCCTCGCCGGCCTCGCCGGCCGCGGCCTGGGCCGCCGCCAGCTCCGGCCAGAGCGAAAAAGGCGCGGGGTCCGCCGCGTCGGCCAGGCCGGTCGGGTCTGCGTCCGCCGGCTGTGCCGTGGTCTGCTCGTCCAGCGCGGCTGCCAGCGCGCGCAGAACGGGGCGCCGGAAAATGTCCGCCACCGAGAGCGGGATGTGCTCGCGCCGGGCGGCGGCGGTCAGCATCATGGCCACCACCGAGTCGCCGCCCAGGCGGAAAAACGAGTCGTCCGCGCCCACCTGGTCCAGCGACAGCGACAGCACCGACGCCCACAGCCGCTGCAGCGTGTGCTCCATGGCGGTGGCGGGCGCCTGCTTGGCTGTCGTCAGGCTGGAGAAGGCGCGCAGCGCGTCCTGCGACAGGCGGCGCAGCTGGTCCTGCACGGCGCGGCGGTCGAGCTTGCCCGACAGGTTGATGGGCAGCGTGGGCGCGAGCAGAAACACGGCCGGCACCATGTAGGCCGGCAGCACCTGGCCCAGCGCCGTGTCGAGGGCGTGGACGGCCTGGCGCGCGCTGGCGGTGAGGGCGGCGGGCTCGAACAGGGAGAGGGCGCCCATGGTCTGCACGGCGGTCGCGGCGCCGGCCGCGGGGTACTGCACCACCGCCACCAGCATCCGCACGCCTTCGTGCGCCTCGCTGCTGCCCGCCGGCCGCACCACGTCGACCACGGCTTCCGCCGCGGCCGGCAGCAGACGCATGATCTGGCTCTCAATCTCGCCGATCTCGACGCGCTGGCCGCGGATCTTGACCTGGGTGTCGTGCCGGCCCAGGTAGACGACCGTGCCGTCGTCGGCGTTTTGCCGCACCAGGTCGCCCGTGCGGTACATGCGGCCGTAGCCGCCACCGCCGCCGCCCGGGCCCGCCGCCACGCCCAGCTCCCGGAGGAAGGCGGGCGCCGCGACGAACGCCTTGGCCGTCTGCGCCGGCTGGTGCAGATATTCGCGCGCCAGCAGCGGACCCTCGAGCAGCAGCTCGCCGGCGGCGCCGACGGGCACCAGCTCGTCCACGTTGGATGGGTTGGCCACCCAGAAGCGGCCGGCCAGCGGGGTGCCGATGTTGTTGGCCTCGGCCCCGGCGCGGACGCGGCGGCCCGAGGCCCAGATGGAGCTCTCCGACGGGCCGTAGGCGTTGACGACCTGGTCCACGTGCGGGAGCCAGTCGTCCACGACCTTGGGCAGGAGCGCCTCGCCCGTCAGGATCAGCGTCCGGATCGCGGGCGTGTCCTGGGGCGGCACGAGCGACGCCACCGTCGACGTCAGCGTGGCCACGGTGACGCGGGCGTCGGCCAGGAACCCGGCGAGACGGCTGGTGCGGTCGTGCTCCGACGGGATGCACACGCAGGCGCCCAGCGAGAGCGGCGCCATGATCTCGGCAATGGACACGTCAAACGTGTAGGCGGCAAACTGGGAGACGCGGTCGTGCGGCTGCAGGCCCATGGCCGCGTGCGCGTGCGCGCAGATGCTGGTGGCCAGCGCGCCGTGCTCGAGCACGACGCCCTTGGGCTGGCCCGTGCTGCCCGACGTGTAGATGACCCAGGCGGCGTGGTCCGGACGCGCGGACGTGGGCAGCGCAGCGGGCGTCGCGGGCGGGGTGGCCGAGGGGGCCTCGAAAAAGGCGTCGACCGCGATCCGCTGGATCGGCCCCGTCTTGCCCGTCAGCTCCGCCAGCCGCTGCGCCTGCACGCGGTCGACCAGGATCACCTGCGCGGCCGTGTCGTCGAGAATGCCCTCGATGCGCGCCAGCGGATGCTGCGCCCCGAGGGGGACCACGGCGCCGCCAGCCCGGAGAATGGCCAGCATCGCCACCACGCCCCACCGCGACTTGTCCATGCAGAGGCCGACCATGGCCTCGGGCCGCACGCCGACGTCGGCCACCAGGTGGTGCGCCAGTCGACGGCTGGTCGCCTCCAGCTGGCCATACGTCATGTCGCCGTCCCACGCGCTGATGGCCAGGGCGTCGTGGGCGTGGGCCGTGGCGGTGGGCCCCGTGAGCCGGTCGAGCACGACCTCGTGCACGCAGCGCTCTTCGCGCGGCGGCATGGTCGCGTTCCATCCGGCAATAGTCTGGCGGTCGTGGGCGTCCAGGCTGGGGAAGTCGCCGAGGCGGCTGTTGTCGTGGCTCGCCAGCAAGAAGAGAACGGCTTCCTGAAAGGCCGTCATCTGGGCCTGGGCCACCGGCGCCGCCACGCGCGAGCCCCAGTACTCGAGGCTCAGGTCGACATGGTCGTCGCTGAAGCGGACATTGGCCGTGACGTCGAACTGTCTGGTCAGCGGGGGCAGGCGAGGCAGGTACGAATCGAGCAGGTGAGACGGAAAAGAAAAGAAAAGAAAAGAAAAGAAAAGAAAAATAGAAAGAAAAAAAAAAAGAAAAAAAACATACATCTGTGGCGCTCGTCCGCGCGTCCAGCGTCATCGTGGTCCCCTCCACAAACGGCAGGTCCTTGTTGCTCGCCTCCCGCTCCACCGAGAGCAGCGTGTTGCCCAGCTGCTTCAGCGAGGGCGTCGGCGCCTTGCCCGAGGAGCCCGAGGATCCGACGGCCACCATGTCGGCAATCGGCACGTTCTCAAACGGCAGCGCCGCGTGTCGATCCTGGCGCGCCAGCCGCAGCGCGTCGCCCGTGCTGGTCGCGCGCGTCAACGTCAGGCTGCACGGCAGCGTGTTGACAAAGGGGCCCACCGTGCCGTCGGCGCCCTCGAGGTCGCTGTGCCGGCCCGAGACTATGTACGCAAACGTGATCGTGTCGGCCAGGACGAACCGCCGGATCGCCAGCGCCCAGGCTACGTGGAACAGGTTGGCCGGCGTCACCATCGTGCGGCTGCAGACGGCGCGCAGCCGGCCGTCGTCGGGCAGCGCGAACCGCGTGTGCGCCGTCGCCAGCTGGTCCAGCTGCGGGTTGCTGGTGGTCACGGGCAGGTGGGACTCGGTCGCCTTCTGCAGGTACGCGGTCCAGTAGTCGACGCCCGCCGTGGCCGTGGCGGCCGAGGCCTCCGTCTCGGCCGTGCTGGCGCTACTAGCGGTCGTGCTGCCGTTGTCGCTACCGCTATCGGTCGCTGTTGTCGTCGTCGTCGTCGTTGTTGTTGCTGTGCTGCCACTGCGGCTGCTATGGCTGCTGGCCAGCTGCTTGAGATGCTGCTGGTGGGTGGCAAAGCTCGTGTAGGCCAGCTGGTTGTCGGAAAAGTACGCCGTGTGCAGATAACTCGCGCGCAGATCGTGCAGCAGGATGCCACCCGAGTGGCCGTCCACCAGGGCGTGGGAAATCTCCAGCTCCAGCCGCAGCTCGTTGGCGTCGACCTCGTAGACACACAGACGCATCGGCACTTGATACTTGTCCAGGGCGAACGGCGGGACGCCGGCCGCCGCGGCGTCGTCGTCGGCGTGGAGGACCACAATCCGCGGAGCCACGTGCGGCTTCAGCACGAGCTGGTCAAAGTGGCCCGGCCGGGCATGGCTCTCGGCAAAGGTCGTCCGCAAGATGGCATGGCGTCGCACAATATCCCGCCACGCGTCCACGACCTTGTCCGTGTCCGGACGCCGTCCGTCGCCCTTGTCGTTGGCGGTGACCATCCTCAGCGCGATGTGGCTGATGTAGGACGTCGGATTGATGGCTTGGCTGACAAAGAACCCCTCTTGCACCGACGAGCAGGGGGCCATGCAGGCAATGTCGTCCAGGGCGATGTGGTGCGCCTGCAGGTCGGCGACCAGTGCGTCGGGTACCTGCCAGGGCGGCGTGGCGTGGTCGTTGTTGGCGTCCCCGTTGGCTTGGTTGTCGTGGCCACGGACGTTTTCGTCTTCGATGGCTCCGCCCACGTCGTCTGGCACCCCATTCTTTCGGTCAATGGCGTCCGCAAGGGCGCCCAACGTCTCCGCCGTCAACAGGTCCGACATGTCCACGTGCAGCCCGGCCTTGCGGCATTTGACAATGAAATCAATGGCCAGAATGGAGTCGCCGCCGAGCAGCAGAAACGACTTGTTCCAATCGAGCGTGTGCTCTTCCACGTCAAACACGTGCGCCGCAGCTTGCCCGAGCGCGTCACGCGCTGACCGAATGGGCATCTGGGAACAGTTCGAGTTGTCCATGATAGAAACAAGAATGGTAGAAAAACAGTAGAACGGTAAACTGGTATAAAAAAGGAAAAGCGAAATGAGAGAGAGAGAGAGAAAAGGGCACGAGGACAGTAGAAACGAGACGAGAGATAGGAATGGGGGACTGAGGCAAAGAGCAGTAAGGTGAGTCGTGTCAGGAAGAGATCTTTTTTTTGGTGGTGATGATACTTATCCTGAAGACGGGGAGAATAGTTAGTAGTATCAGCAAAAGTATCGATGCTGACGATAGTAGTTTCCTGAACAACAGCAGCAAGAAAGGGTGGTTAGTAGTGCATCAGCAACAGAGTTGTTGCTAGCAATGGCTGTTTTTTCTGCAAAGAAAAAAAAATCCAGAAACAGATGTGTTGCTGGTGATTGTAAGTTTTTTTTTGTGAGAACGGGTAGGTAGTGAGTAGCTTCAGGAACAGTCTCGATGCCGGCGATGATAGCCTGTTTCCTGGAGTAGAGTTCAGGAGAAACGGAGGGTATCCAGATCCAGCGTTGTCGTGGCCTTCGTTGTGCACTGCAAAACAAACCTAACAGCGATCAGGGGTAGATGTTGTTCTGGAGCTGGGAGAAAACATAAGACCAAACGGAAAGTCCATATGTTGTGTCGTGCGTCTGCTCACGAGCGAGTACCTCGTACTTGGATGAAGTCAACGAGATGGGAGGGTTGGCAGCCGTCCAATAGTAATCAACCAAAGGCTCTGTGTAAGCTGACTAAATCGGTCGTTAACCCACGGTTGTTAATCAGTGTCGGCGAACCAGTGTCTCGACCGATGTTGTTATTCACCGTGTCAATAAAGAACCTGGTGATCCTGCCAATCCTTGGGAATCCCGGTACTACTCTGGTAAAAAAGAAACGTCCATATCATAATCATCTTCCCCCCTCCGCCTCTTACTTGCAAGAAAAGCCCATTTTTTCCTCTTCGTCCGACTCCACAACCCGCTACATATTATGCTCTACTTGGTCATCCAGCCACAGATCTGCAATGCTTTCTCCGGTACCATCCCTGTCAACCGGTACACGGGTATCCCGGAACTGTCCACTTTACTGCAACGTGGCGGTTGTTTGTCAATATGCGATGCATAAGTAATATTGGCCCATACTCCCGATACTATGGTTGGTTCCATGAACTGCAGGTACTGGGTTGAATGGAGTCTGGCCACGTGAAGGAAGGAGATTGTCCTGTGTTTTTGATTTTGTGCTCCATGTTCTATTCTTTCTTTCTTTTTCTTTTATTTTCTGTTTTTCTGTTTTTCTTTTTTGAAAAAGAAAAGAAAATGAAAAATCCAGTTAACTCTGCGTTTACAAAACACGCAATGCCACACGCAATGCCCAACAATTCCATCCAACACATGGAATACCCGTTCCCCCATGCGTGACCTTGACTCGGCTGTACTCGAAGGCGGGTTTAGTTGCCGTGGCCTGGGAATTGCACGGCTTCGTCTCGGTCCACCGTTGACCGTTGGCCGCTGAAGATTTTGGCTTGCAGACTTAATGGAAAGTTATCATTCGGAGGATCAAGGGACGGGAAGAAGTAAAAAACATAAACAATAACATGATTCCAAGATGACACAGAATAAGACGATACAAATAAGCTTTTGGCTCCGTAGCGAGGGCTCGGCTATTATTTGCAGGGGGGTGGATTTAGCAAGACCAACTAGACAGGGAGTTATCGTTTCTGTGTTCATAACGAATTGGGGCTAAAGTGGGATTTTCAGCGGGGACACCCGCGTGCTGCTGCCTGCCGTTTGTGTCAGAAGGAGTGGGTCTAGGGAGAAACTGTCTTCGATCCTGTACAATGTATGGTCAGTTCGTACAAGATCCACACTTTCTCGGGCCCGCCCCTCAGGACGAATCAACAACAACCACGCGCATGTCCATGCTCCTTCTCCGTCCTCTTTTTCAACAACGCCACAGAAAAATATCTACCAGAATGCATCTTGTTTTCGGTGCTCGTATTTCTTGAATCTTACATGGCAAGGGATTGATGATGACCGTGGATTGCAGTTATGTGGACGCGGTGATGCGATGACTGGCTCCGTCCGGGTACAAGTGGTACCATTTGGTAGGTTATCTTCTTCGTTTCTGTTCCTGGATCTCGGTCGATAACGGCACAGCCACCCCATCGTTGACCCATCCCAGAGTGAGGAGCTTGGCGGGTGCTTTAACACCTTGCGTGGACAATAAGAAGGGACGCTGATTACGTACGTTTAGGCCTGACTAAGTTTGCAGGAGCAGTGTGTAGAGCAATTCTGATCCGGGTGCTGGTAGGGCTTCACTCCCCCTTCTAAGAGGTTGGCCGGCCTCACCCCTTTGGACGACTTTTGTTCCCCCAGCACAAGGAAGTGGCCTCGAGATTTTTTATTTTTTTATGAGTTTTTTTTCAAGAAGAACAGAACCACCGACACACACAACCACGAAAGAAGACATGCGTGGCGAGTGTACACGCGTCGAGGAGGATGTCTTTGGCCCCGTGGTCCGGGGCTGTCTGGACAACTTTGACTTTACCTTGTTGTTCGAAGAGACCATCTTTTTCATCGTGCCGGCGCTCTGTGTGGTGTTTCTGGCACTGGGATGGCGGGGCCCCAAACTGCTGCGCGCCGAGGTAGTCATTCGAACGTCTCTGTTGGGGGCGTTGAAGTCGGTGAGTAGAGGGACTCTGGAGGGGGTGGAAAACCCAAAACGACCATCCCACGCCCCCCCAAACTGACGCGACCAGATCATCTACCCGGCCATCTTTGTCTCGCAAATCATCTTCTTGGTCTTTGTCTGCCGGAACCCGGCGGCCAACACGCGGGCCACCGTTGCGGTCACGGCCGTGGGGCTGGTGGCCATGGCGGTCATGGGCGTCCTGTCGTATCTGGAACAGCGCCGGTCGCCGCGCCCCTCGTCGGTGCTCACGCTGTATCTCCTGGCGGCGGCGCCGCTGAATGCCGCGCGCGCGCGCACGCTGTGGCACATGCCGAGCTCGACCGGCGTGCTGGCCAGCTGGGTGGCGACGGCGGTCCTGATGGGCCTGGCGCTGGGGCTGGAGCTGGCACCCAAGGACGGCCTCGTGCGGAAAGAGATGGACGAGAAGCCGTCCCCGGAAGAGCAGCGCGGCATTGTCGAGCGGTCCCTGCTGACGTGGATGGTGCCGACGTTCCTGCACGGCTACCGCCACATGTTTACGGCGGCCGTCCTGCCTTCGGTCGACGCCCGGCTGACCATGTGCCGACTCGACGACCAGGCCATTACCGACTGCGACAAGCCGCTCCTGTACAGCGTGGCCCAGCGCCATTGGCGCGACATCATGAAGCCCATTCTGCCGCGGGCCTGTTTTCTGGCCCTGACCCTGGCCCAGGCCTTTCTCGTCGAGACGGCCACGCGGACGATTCCCAATCCGGCCACGTCGCAGCAAACCAAGAATGCGCTGGTCGGGGCCTATTTGCTGGTCTACCTTGGCTTGGCTGTTTGTGCTACCCCCCCCCCTTTTTTTTTTCTCCGGCCCTGTCTTCTTCCCCAAAAATCATCCTCTCTCCTGACGCACAACTAGGTCACCTATGCGCTCTACCGCCAGAATGCCGTGCGGGCGGCGGTCTCCATCCGCGCCAGCATGACCGACTTTGTCTTCCAGCGCCTCGCCCACCTGGACTCGGCGGCCGAGCTGGCCGGCTCGGCCACGACGCTGGTCAGCGCCGACATTGAGCGGATCCAGTTTGGGGCGCGCGAGATCCACGAGATCTGGGCCAACCTCATCACGACGGCGGTGTCGCTGTTTCTGATCTACCGGGCCGTCGGCATCGCCATGGTGCCCGCGCTGGGCGTGTCGCTGGCCTGCATGGGCGCGGTGCTCAGCGTGTCCGTGGCCGGCAGCAATGCGCAGCGGCACTGGTTCGAGGCGACCGAGATCCGCGTCGCCCAGGTGGTCAAGATCCTGGCCGACTTCAAGAGCATCAAGATGATGGGCTTCGGCGCGGGCCTGCTGCGCAGCCTCACGGCCGCGCGGGTCCACGAGGTGCACCGGTCGCAGCGGTTCCGGGCCTTTGTCATTGTGGTGGCCACGCTGGCCCAGGCGGCCACGGCGCTGGTCCCGGCCTTTGGGTTTGCCACGTACGTCTGGATCCGCAACAAGGACACGGCCCGCATCGACGCCGGCGCGCCAATCTTGTCGGCCAGCGTGGCGTTTGGCACCCTGACCCTCTTCAGCATCCTCACGTCGAGCATCGGCCAGCTGATCGACGCCGTCTTCGAGACCATCACGGCGGCGGGCTGCATCGCGCGCGTGCAGGAGGTGTGCACCAAGTACTACCGCGTGGATCCCCGCCGCCACCACGCCGCCGCCGCGCCGCCGCCGCACGCCCGCGTGACCATGCTGCAGGCCAGCGCCCAGTACGACCAGGACGGGCCCGCGGTCATCCAGAACGCCAGCTTCGACGTCGAGCCGGGCATGATTGTGCGCGTCGTCGGCCCCATGGCCGCGGGGAAGTCCACCCTGCTCAAGATGATCCTCGGCGAGGTGCGGTACTGCGCCGGCGACGTCACGGTGGGCGACAACATCATCGGCTACTGCGACCAGAACCCGTGGCTGGACCACGTCACCATCCGGGAGAACATTGTGGGCCCGGCCCCCTTTGATCCCGAGCGCTATGCCGATGCCCTGCGGATCTGCGCCCTGGAGCTGGACCTGGACACCATTCCCGAGGGCGATGCCTGTTTGTGTTCGGGCAACGGCAATACGCTGAGTGGTGGGCAGAAAGCCCGCATCGTGAGTTTCTCTTTCTTCTTTCTTCTTCTTCTTCCGTCTTCGTCCGCCCTGACAGCCGCAGTGCCTGGCCCGCGCCATTTACGCACGCCCGCGGATCTTGGTCCTGGACGACTGCCTCAGCGGGCTGGACGCCAACACGGAGCACATGGTGCTGGAGAACCTCGTCGGCGCCCGCGGCTGTCTGCAGGAGAACAACATCACCACCTTCCTGGTCTCGAGCTCGCGGAAGCCTCTGCCCAGCAGCATCGCCACCCTTTCGCTGGGCCCCGACGGCCCCATCCTGACCGACCCGGACACGTACCATCCGCACTTTGGGGGGGGGCCGCTGCCGCTGCCCCAGGGCGACGACCCCAGCCCGATGCGGGTGGCCCTCTCGGGGGCCGGCGAGAGCAGCGACGACAACACCGATGCGCGGCTCTTGGCCGCCGCCGCCAGCGACCACCTCGACGGGTACCAGAAGACGGGGGAGCTGGCCCTCTACGCCATGTTCATCAAGGTGTGTGGCGGGCCCGGGCTGTCGCTGTTTGCCGTTTTGCTGGCCATTTTCGTGGTGGGCATCACCTATCCGCGTGAGTATCTCTCTCTCCTCGTGTTTCTTCTGTCCGACGGGACACGGCCCGGGGCGACCGCTGACTGGGCGCCAGAAATCTACATACAGACATGGGTCACCTACACGGCGGACAAGCAGCACCACACCGTGGGCACCCTGACGGGACTGTATCTGGGCCTCAGCGGGGGCGCCTTGCTGGCCTTTTCGTTTGCCTGCATTCTCTTCACCCTGATCATTGCGCCGCGCATCTCCATCCAGTTCCACGCATCGCTCGCCGAGTCGCTCGTGTTGTACGTTTGGCTCTCTCTCTCTCTTCTTTTTTTTTTTTTTTTGGCCTTTCTCTCTTCTTCTTCCCCCCCTAACCGGCCGCAGTGCTCCTCTTTCTTTTCTTGCCACCACCGACCGAGGCTCCATCACCAACAGGTACGTTTGCGCGCGCGCGCAGTCCACCCACCCCGCCTGTGCTGCCGGTGGTGGCGATCGCTGACACACACAAAACACGCCTAGGTTCGCGCAGGATCTGGCCCTCATTGACCAGGAAGTGCCCCTCGCCTTTATCGGCACCGTCCTCGTCTTCTTCACCCTGCTGGCCCAATGCGTCACCCTCATCATCGGCTCCCACTATGCGGGCATCGCCATCCCCTTCCTGCTGGCCGTGGTCTACGGCGTCCAGTCCGTCTACCTGCCCACATCGTCGCAGCTGCGTCTGCTCGACCTCGAGGCCAAGGGCCCCATCGTCTCCCTCTTTGTGCGCTCCGTCGAGGGGCTCGCCACCATTCGCGCGTTTGGCTGGCTGCGCCACATCCAGATCCAGTCGCGCGAGCACATTGCCGCCTCGCAAGTGCCCTTCTACCTCTTGGCCACGGCCCAGAACATGCTCAGTCTGGTGCTCGACCTGGTGACGGCGGCCCTGGCCGTCATTGTCATTTCCATCTCGGCCGTGTCGCACAATTCGGGTCTGGGTCTGGCCTTGTACAGCATCGTGGGACTCGGCACGTCCACCAAGTGGCTGATGTCGCAGTGGACCGAGCTGGAAACGTCCCTGGGGGCGATGCGGCGCATCCAGCAGTTTTCCAAGACGACGCCGTCCGAGGGATCGTCCATGGACAGCCTGACGACCCCGCCCCACGACTGGCCGAGTCGTGGCAAAGTCGAGTTCCGCCACGTTTCCCTGGCGTACAAGTGAGCGGTCTTGTGGTCTTCCCGTTCTCCCCAGAAAACGAAACGAGTGCACTGACAAGTGTATGCAAACAAACAGGGACACGATGCCTCCGGTCATAGCCAACCTGAATCTCACGATCCAGCCAGGGTGGAAGGTTGGGATTTGTGGACGCACTGGCAGGTATGTGACAACCCCCCCCCCCCCTTTCTCTTCTCCTTCTTTTACTGACAACACCCAGCGGAAAAAGTACCTTCATCTCGTCCATCCTCGGTCTTGTGCACATCCAGAACGGCACCATCCAGGTCGACGGCTGGGATGTCTCCGTGCTCGAACCGGAGTCTTTGCGGTCCTCCATCACCGTCGTGCCCCAAAACCCCGTCTTGCTGCGCGCCGACGTGCGCACCAATCTCACCCTCGGCGCGTCCGAGCCGCCCAGCGACGAGACCATGATCTCCACCCTCAAAGAATACGGCCTCTACGAGCGGTTCCACGAGCGCCAGGGCCTGGACACGCTCGTCGAGGACGACCTCCTCTCCCACGGCGAGAAGCAAATTTTTTGCATTGTGCGCGCCCTCCTGCGCGCCAGCCGCCTGGTCCTGCTGGACGAGCCCACGAGCAAAGCCGACAGCAGCACCCAGCAGATCATCGACGCGGCCGTCGTCGGCGGCTTTGAGGGCTCCACGGTGCTCTACGTCGCGCATCGGCTGGACATCTTGTCGCAGTTTGACCGGGTCATGGTCATGGACCAGGGCAAGATTGTTGAGTTTGGCGTCCCGAGCGAGTTGCTACAGCAGCCAGACTCGCTGTTTGCCAGCACGTTCAGCAAAGCCACGTCAGAGATCAGCTCAGCGAAGTCGTAGTCGTGGGGGGCAGGGTAGAGGGGGTGGCAGGCAGGGAGGGGAAAGGCAGAAAAGAAAAAAAAAACACCCCACCCACACACATGCATCGACACACAAATATCTCTCGTATTTTGCATTGCATAAACATAGTCTGTTTTTCTAGAAAAGTTCAAATCCATCATAGATAGGCTTACTGTCATTCGAAAAAATGTCCTGGTTTGTATAGAGGCCTGCTCATACCTCTGCAAGCATGCGCTGCCCTTATGCTAGTCCTGGGCTCTGGTGCACATCAAGGAAGATGTGGAACGTAAAAAGAAAAGAAGACAACTACCACCCCAAGTGAAATGACAACTACCACCCCATGATAAATGGCAACTCATCCATAAGAAGGCGCCAAAAAAAGAAGGGGAAAAACGGGGGAAAAAAAAAGAAAAAGAAGAGCAATCTGGAGAAAGGTAATCACAGGGGCATGAGAAAGAATCGCCACACCACTCTCGACACGACACCCCCCATTCCTCAATCTTCAGACTCCAGCGGCTTCTGCGCCCACACGTAATGGATGAAAAAATAGGAGTGGAACTTGCCCGCGTGCAGCTCCTTGCGCATCTTGGCCACGAACACGTTCACTTCCTCCGGCGTCCACCCCAGCAACATCGTCGCCACCAGCATCGTCATGCCCTCCAGGTCCCGTTCCAGCCCAAACTGCAGATACCGCCCAGCCTCGTTGTACTTGGGATCGCTTCGCCAGGGCCCGATCGGGGCCTTCTCGGTGAAGCTGTCCACATTTTGAAAGCCGGCTGCCGCGAGCCCGGCCTTCTGCACGTTGGTCTCGTACATGGTAAAGCAGCGGCCCGTCTTTTCGCCGGCCTTGACAAAGATCTGCGGCCAGCGCGCCACGTTGCTGTCGGCGGGCATGGTGCCGTCGTCACAGTGGATGCCGGTGGAGGGCTCGATGGTCTCGATGTAGCCGCCGGGTTTGAGAGCTTTGTAGGCCTCGCGGTAGACAGCTTCCCAGTCGGACACAATGCCGGTCATCCAGCGGATGTGGATGTAGTCGACCGAGTTGGGAGGAAACGTCCAGGGCTGGCAACAGTCGTCGATTTGGCTGGGGGGAGTGAGTAGACGGCCAGGGAAGGAAAGGCGAAGGAGGGAAAGAGAAAGAGAAAGAGAGAGGGGTGAAGGCTCTACAAAGCTGCACTTACAACTCAGCGTTGGGCGGTATCCAGGTGGGCTGGATGGGCGAAATGTCGGTGCCGATGACCGATACATTTGGGTGGGCATCGGCAAAGTCACTGTGGATTGCTTGTCAGAAATTTTCTGGATGAGCCATTTTCGCACAATCACCTACATGGTCCAGATCCCTGTCAGAGATAGGTCGTCAGTATTTGCGAACTCTCGCAAGAAGAATACCCTTTTTTCCCGGAATGCTCACCAGTTCCCGTTCCAATATCGACGACTTTCTGTTCCATGTCAAGTCGCAAAGTCAGCCACTTCCCCGCGCCGAGCACAATATCGCGCACCGCGCCATGTTCGCTTCAAGTTGTGGCCTGTTCCTACCTGTATCTTTTCCGGCTCGATAGGCGCCTTGTACAGTGCGCCGTCGAGCAGGACCAGCAAGAAATGATGCCTTTTTTTACGCCGTCAGCTGCCACAGCTCACAAAGCTTTCACACCCCTCACAGATCTCGCAACACACTCACATAATATCGAGCACCTCGTTCTGAGAGTCGTCATTGGATCCCCTGGCAGTACGCAGTAAGCCGTCAGCATCTTCTCCAAGTCTTCCACCACTCGTGAACCAATCCGGGGCCAGTTCTTCGTCCTGCTCACCAATACTGCGTATCGAAACGGTCGCTGTGGTACCGCCGCCCGTTGATTACACGATACTGCATGATGCTAGAGCTGATCGACGCTGTCGACTCCTCGGTTGAGGTTATTGTCGAGTCGCCATCATCAAGGTCGTCTTCGACAGGTGCTGCCGCCGGCGGAGAGACTGCCGCTGGGGACGCAGTCGGCGACCGCTCGGGGCTCGTCTTGGCGTCTTTAGTTCCGGACATTTTTGTTGGCATTTGTTGAAGAACAGGTGGATGCTGGGGAAAAAACCCCGCACGGGAAACCACATCATCTTTTTGTTCGAGAAATCGCGGGAGTGCCCGTCCGTGCGTGGTTACGTAATGGGTTTGGGCGACGTGATTGGCTTAAGCAGCGATCTCCATCAATTCGGCGCGTTTATATATATTGCCATGTCTCACAGACATTATTTGTATTCTTAGAAACTTAAAACTAACAAGCGATCTTGAAAACCCGCTGTTTGCGCGGAGCAGTTGTATTCGGAGATTTAGTGGACAGGTATTAGTCTGTCTCAATGTTACGACAATCCCCCCCAGCTTTCTTAAGTAGTGGAGCCTCGGTCAACCGAGCCACTAACTTAGCGGAAGGACCTCAATATCAGGGGCAGACCAACAATGTCTATCCACTATTTATGACACGGCGCTATGGCTAGGGCGGTCCACACTGGCAGAACAGCGCACGGCCTATGGTGAGGACCATTAGAGGAAAGCAAATGATCACCCTCGGTCACTTTGACCACGTCAAGTAGATGAAAGAGCAGGCTCGCTCCCTTGAGCATCAGATAGAGAAGAGTACCCGCTCTTCAGCGATTAATATTCACTTGCATCCAATGAGCAGCAGTTTAGAATCACTGGTCTTCTTGCACAGTATCACAAGCCTTGATTTTTCTGCTAAAACTGCTAAAATAAACAGTTTATTTTAAGTTTAGCCGATCACAACAAAGGGAGAAGGCTAAAGGCCACAGGGCTAGTCTGCAATATATATACGAGGGAGGTCTATTCTCGGATATTTATAAGAGCATATTTATTGCTCTTATGGACGTGTCATGAATTTGTACAAGTTTTTCTGTTTTTGAATCGTTGTCATTTTCTCTCGAAATATTTGTTTTTGAGCATTGCAACCTGCAGCAGAGCTCAAAAGGAGTTACCAGTATCGACGCTTTCCAATTGCATGTAGTTCTATCCATTTTAAAACCATATCCAACAAAATGGCCTAACGAGATCTATTTTTTAATTTTTTAATTTTTAATTTTTAATTTTTGCTCTCTTCCAGTTTTACTCAAATACAACGCAGAATCAAAAAGTTTTCCCAATACATCCCTAGTCAGCCATAAAATGTTGCGTCACTCCGACTCAGCCCACTCCGCATTGGCGGACGGTCCCGGCACAGAGGTATCTGTCTCGTCCGTATCCCAGAATACTGTTCAGATGATCCCAGGTTAGCTCTGCAAGGTCAACAGTTCGGGGTTTGAACAACGCCGGCTCAGACTCACCATGAGGCCGGACTAGCCAACTAAGGACAAATGCGGTAGCAAAAGTAAAGGCCAGACATACAAACGCGGCCTGCGCGAAATGTCCCACGGTCGCGGCATACACGGCATTGAAGACCACGGGGGCGACAATCAGTGTCAGGGCATGCAAAAGTCCGTTGGCACCCAGCAGTTGTCCCGTCTGGTCCGACGGCACGTGTCGGGTCAGTGCCGACTGCAGAGCCGGGGAAGAGACACCGCCCGTGGCACCAATCATGCCAGAAAGGGTAAAGAGGGCACCGCTGCCGGCCAGGCTGTACCCAACCCAGCCTAGAGTCTCGAGGGTAATGCCAACACGGACGACAGTCAGGTCGAACCAGTCGCAGCCTTTCGTGGGGGCTGTTGGGTGTTCGGGGTCGTGGGCGGATCTCTGGACGGATTTCCGGCGTACAAGATGTGTAATGACAGGCCAAACCACCATCAAAAAGATCACCCGCGTACTGCCCACACTCGTCATGAATCGGCCCGACTCGAACGTGGCCCAGCCGAACTGTTTGTTGGCATAGATCAAGACGATATTGCCGCTCCCCATGGCAACCGCAAACATGATCGTGTCCATGGCGGCCAAGACGAGGAGGTTTCGGCGCAGCGCCGGAGAACTGCCGGGACCCGTGGGATACAGAATCTTGAGCGGCTCCAGCAGGGCCCGCGGGTCCAGATGACGCAAAAACAACAGCCTTCGTCTCCATGCCGCTGCCCATCCTGTGCTTCCCTCGGTCTGCCATCGCGCCGGCCTCGTTGACCTGGCCAGAGCTTTGGCCGCAGCCTGCTCACGAGCTTTTCTCCGCGCCTTGTCCCGGCGACGTCTCGAGACCGACTCGGGCACAAGAAAGAGCACAAACAGTGCACACGCGACGTGGACGCCCAGTGTGATCCAAAAAACGGTGACAATGCGGCCCGACCACGCCACGATGTACCCCGTCAATATAGGACCAACAGCAATGCCGATGCCTGCACAGCCGTGGAAGTAGCTAAAGGCCGTGCTGCGGCGGTGTGGGGGGACGCAGTCGGTGGCATACGTGTTCACCATGGCCATGGCCAGAATGGCGGAGCCGGTCAGACCGTCCAGGAAAAAGGAGAGCAGCATCCAGTTGACGTGCATCGTGTCCTGGTTCGAGGCGACGAGAATGGTGACGATTTCACCGCCCATGGACCCGAGGCTGCCAAGGATCAAGATGGGCTTGCGGCCGTACAGATCCGACAAGGCGCCGAGCCGTGGACTGACAATGGCGGGAAGGATGCCTCCGAGCAGGTCGCCCACCAGCATAAAGAGCGAGACTCTCTGGGAGACCTCGGGGGTGCGGCATTGGCCGTCGTCAGCCGTGCCACTGTGGAACAGCGTCAGAGGAGTAGGCGGAGACGAGTAGTAATGGCGACAGACGAGGTCGACGATGAGGTTGATTTTGGGAGAGATGATGCCGCCGTAGATCAGAGCCAGGACAAGATAGGGAACCAAGGCCCATTCGATAGAAGGTCGCCGATACCAGGGCAGATGCGCAAAGTCTCTCGTGTAATCATCTCGATCATCATCGTCGTCTTGACCTTCTGCGCAAGGCAGGCAACCGTCCTCGTCTGCGAAAGGCGCGTCGACAACGACGAGAGGCAGCTGCTCGAGTTCATGGCCAGTGCCGCGACTGCCGGATTGCTCCTCCTCGTCATCCTGCTGTACAGCAGCTGCTGCAAACTCCAGCTCGTTGACATCGCTGACTGGCTCCATGGTGGCGAAAGAAAGATGGTAACTCAGTCAGTGAATGAACAAGAGGCAGAAGGCGAGAGGCAAGTGCTTGTTGGGGCGTTGGTGGCACGCCCGGGCATACCGAACTTGAGCAGTTAGTCGGTTCCAGTGCAGGCAGGCTACCGCGAAATCCGCGAGAGTGTACGTAAACGGGTGGGTCCAGCCGCCCCCCCCAAAATAAAAACAGGTTGAAACGGTCGCAACGTCAATAACGGAGCGTCAATAACCAAAACAGAAAAAAATAAAATAACATCTGAAGCCAATTACTGCATGCACTCCACGGCGTGAACGGTGTACTCCCCTGTCATTCTTATGCGAGGGACCATTCTTTCCACGTGGCGTTCGCAGAAACTCTAAGTCAGTTGGAGACACATGACTAATACAGCCAAACTTCGGTTGAACAGGACAAAGAGCATTTTGTTTCTAAGTTTTTTCTCTAAAATTCTTTCTTTTTACACAGCAATGCCAACACTTCTCGCCATATGGTAGTTCGTAGCAGAGAAACCAAAGTCCTCCATGTCATCATCATCGTCGTCAATACGGGCCAACTTTTCCATTTTCATGGCAACATTTGCCATTGCCGTTGAGATGGATGCGGCCTGTAGAGAATTAGTAAAACTGAATCGAAAACAAATGATTGAAGAAACAAAAAGAGATCTTACATTTCTGGACTCAAAAAGACTAAAGTGGTGACCGTCGATGGTATAATTGTCGTTTACAATGGCGGCTCCAGACCGCTCGTTCCAACCCAGAGTCGGGCTGTCTCTGAACTGGTCGACAAAGGACAGACCGGGCAGGGTCTCTTGGACCACCCGCTCCTTGGCACGCAGCATAACAGTGTATGGCTGTCGCTGTAGGCGCCATACCGGAGCACGCCATCTGTGCAGCATGGTGACACTTTTGACAAAGGCCCTCTCGAGTCTTTCTGCCGGCGTTGTGGGAAGGCTGCCCTCGCTGTCTTTGCATTTCTCTTCCACGGCGGACAGCAACCGAGCCGGGAGGACGACATGGCCGTAGTCGGGAAATGGACTGTCCATCATGATGATGCCATCCACGTTTACTTTGGGGTCTCGGCTGAATATCGAGGCGACTTGAAGTGCAATCATGCCGCCCAGCGACCAGCCACCGAGCAAAACTCGCCCTTCCGGGACGATTTTCTTAATAGCAGCATAGTATCGACGGCCCATCTCCTGGAGAGATCTGCAACTCTCGCCCTTGACTTGCGACTCAGAGATGGCATAGACATCTCGACCCATGGGGCGCAGTGCGTAATAGGTGGAGATGGTGCCACTTGCATCGTGGAACAGGAAAAGGGGCGTGGCATTTGATCCACGAGGTCTGTTTTGGAGTTGCCGCATGATGATGATGATATGACTGGACACGTCTAAGGAAGAGAGTACGGGAAAGAGGGATGAAAGAGGGAGAGAGAGAGAGAGAATGAGGGGGGAAACAAGGTAGAGGACAAGACAGTGAGACAGACAGAGAGAGGTGGACAGAGAAAGAAAGAAGAAAAGAAAGGAAGAGAAGAAGAAAAGGAGATGATCTTCGGAGTTGCAGAATAAATAGAGAATACTCTGGAACGAACGCAAGTGGTTCCCCTATTCAAATATAACGCATTCTGTCAATTATTCTCAGACTTGCATTATCGTGCCCATAAGACGCCACTGATCTGACAAGAGCGATCAGGCCAGTCTCACTCCTTCTTGCTTACTCTCACTCCTACAGATGTGCATAATGTTGCTAATATTCACGAGAAAGATATATAAAAAAGCATTGACAGGCCACACAGCTTTATACAGGAAACATTTCCAGTGAAAAAGTATAGAGATAATGCCGTGAGATAATCTGCACTACATATCTACGAAATAACTGTAATAACCGAGTCAGTTACTTGTCATTAAGGTGGCTGTGAAAACGACAAGAAAGAAAAAAGAGAAAACATGTCGTATATATTGTTGTGAAGTACAATGAGAGGGTGCGAGAATAATTTGTTTGGGGGTGTGCGTAGGCAGAGTGGCTTAACAGTTTATGTGCGGAGTGGGACCAAATTGCTACACCGACACTGGGGTGAATTGTCCATTATTGATGAACACCTTAATTGAGCCAATTAGAATTCGAAGAAAAAACGTGTTTCGAGGCCAGGAACAAGATACAGATGGGACGGGAAAAGGTGGCAAACAGTAGGAAGATACAGAAAGCACAAACAAAAGACGAGCAAAAATAAGACAGAAAGCGAAAAAAAACACACACACACGCACACACAGAAGAAAAAATGTACATGGAATTGCGAAAATATGTATCAAGAAGAAACATACTGAAACCAACATGTCAAACATGAATGTAGAATTTCCGTCGTAGAGAAAAAACACAAAAAAAAAACACATAAGGCTTCCGCTCCGGTCTTAGTTCGGCTGTGCCGCATGCCTCAAGCTACGAAGAGTTCTCACTGTCCAAGTTCAAGTTTGCATGTGCATTCCCAGTATGTAGCCCAAATGGTTCCTCTTCAATTTTCTGGCACCAAACATGCACATGTCCTAAATCAGAGTTCTTGCTGCCGTGAACCGGTAGCTGGGCATGAAAAAAAAAATAACAGTAGCCTGTCGTGGAAGCCAGAGAGAGGACGCAACCGGGCTGAGTGAAAGTTTGGCCAGAAAAGAAAACAAAAACATATTACGGCACACCAGTGTAATGCAGGCCTTTTTCTGTAGAGTGCTGTGGTATCTCACTGAAATAACAAATTAGCCGTCGATGCGAGATACGAACATATTCTAGAAGAATCCCCAGATGAGCTATGCTCAGCTGAAGCATGCAGTCATGAAGACGGAACGAGCCGAATTTCCAGAGACCAAAGATCTATGGACGAACGCATCAGGGAACCAGGGACCGACCTATAGATATATACGCCTTTTTTTCCTCGTCGCAGAAAAAAAATTACGGACATCGTGCTTGATGCGATGCAATACTGCGCGTCAGATTACCGACGATCACTGGACTCTATCTACCAACAAGAGTCGTTCCATGGTTAGCCGTTTGAAAAAGAGTTCGTGCGAGCTGTTTGCTGTTGTGTTGTGTTGTGTTGTGTTGTGTTTTGTGGTAACAGGATTATCTTTTTTCTTCTTTTTTTCTTCTCCAGATGTCCGGATGCTTGAAAAAAAGATCGTGTTTGCTTTGAAAGATGGCCAAGGCGTGTCGTAAAACTGGTGGGAGAGGTGTTCGACTAGCCAAGATGCAGTGTCTTTGATCGAGCCAATCGAGTGACAGAAACCACAGGGTATTATTTGCGCTGACGAGAGTGGGTTATGGATATTCGGGTTGGGCAGGATAACCATTTACTGTGGATAATCACTGATAACGGACGTTATGTATTCGTGATTGATAGAGTGGATCGTGCGCGTGTAAGACCAGACTCCATGTCTGTGGACTCGGGACGATGATTACTTAACACGGCTGTGTAAGATGGGTTTTCTTGTGTTGAAGACTGACCAACGACAGAGAGCACAAGAGAGAGCCTGCCTACCAATTTGTCGAGGCCAAAAAGAACCAAGATCTATATATGATTTCATTTGATACTTGCTGCTTGATACTCGATTTGTTTTCCTCGTTGTTCCTTCTTCTTCTTGTTCTCTTTCTATCAGCCGGAGCTGACCTTGCAACCTTGAGAAGAGCACTCACACACACATACACACAACACCTACACACCACCTCTTGGTCCTTTTTGTTGTTGTTCTTTTTGGTCTCCCCCTCCCCTGGTCTTCTGGTCTCTTGCTTATCTTTTTCTTTCTCTTTCCTCCTTTTTGTTGCTGTCCCTCCACTCTGAAACAAACGATACATTCCACCAAAAAAAAAAAAAAACCCACCCTTACCGTGATACCCCGAAAACCAAAAAATGACCTCCACCGACAAGATGCCAGAGCCAGAGCCAATTGCCATCATCGGCATGAGTTGCCGTTTCCCCGGCGATGCTTCGGAGCCGTCCCGCCTGTGGGAATCCATGGCATCCGGACACTCGGCCTGGGGCGAGGTTCCCCAAGACCGGTTCAACATGAAAGCCTTCTACCATGCCGGCGATCCCCACCCTACCACGACCAACACGCCCGGTGGCCATTTCCTGAGCAACGACGTGGGCGCCTTCGACTGCAGCTTCTTTGAGATCAAACCGACCGAGGCCCGCGCCGTGGATCCCCAGCAGCGGATCACGCTGGAGCTTGCGTACGAAGCGTTTGAGAATGCCGGCCTCACGCTGCCGCAGCTGTGGGGATCGTCGACGGGCGTGTATGTGGGCCAGTGGAGCTCGGACTACAGCGAGATCCTGGCCCGCGACCCGGAGTCGTTTGAGCGGTACCACACCCTCGGCGTGGGCCCCGCCATCACGTCGAACCGGGTGTCGTACTTTTTCAACCTGCGGGGGCCCAGCTTCACCGTGGACACGGGCTGCTCGTCGAGTCTGGTGGCCCTGCACAATGCCGTCCAGAGCTTGCGCAGCGGCGAGAGCACCATGAGTCTCGTGGGCGGCGTCAATTTGTTGCTGGACCCGCAGCGCTGGACGTACCAGAGCAAGCTCAAGATGTTCTCGCCGGACGGCCGCTGCTTTGCCTTTGACGAGCGCGCCAATGGCTACGGCCGCGGCGAGGGCTGTGGCTGTGTGGTGTTGAAGCCGCTGTCGCAGGCCCTCCGGGACGGCGACCGCATCCGGGCCGTGATCCGCAACTCGGGTCTCAACCAGGACGGCCGGACGCCACAGGGCATCAGTGTGCCCAGTCGCGAGGCACAGGAAGAGCTGATCCGCAGGACCTATGCCGAGGTCGGCCTGGACCCCACGGAGACAGACTATGCGGAGGCACACGGCACGGGCACGGCTGTCGGCGACCCCATCGAGGCCGAGGCCATTGCCAATGTCCTGGCGCGTCCGCGCAAAGCGAGCCAAGGCCCGCTGGTCCTGGGATCGGTCAAGGGCAACATTGGCCACACGGAGAGTGCGGCTGGCATTGCTGGGCTGATCAAGGCCGTTCTGATGCTGGAGAACCAAGCTGTGGCTCCTCAGGTGAATTACGAGCGGCCAAACCCCAAGGTGCCGCTGGACACGTGGAATCTGCAGGTAAGTGGGGGAAGAAAGGGAAATAAAAGGGACAATAGGAGAAGATGGACAAACAGACAAACAAAGAACAACCGAAACAGCAGACGGCTAATCACTTAACAGATCCCCATTCAATTCGAAAAGAAAGATCTTCGCCGGATCTCTGTGAACAGGTGAGACAAATCTGTGTTCCAAGACACGGGCCTTGTTGCTAATGGTTGCAGCTTTGGATATGGTGGCACCAACGCCCACGTCGTGGTGGACCGAGCCGACGAGCATATCCGCCCCAAGAAGTCTGTGAATGGTGTGAACGGCGTGAACGGCGTGAACGGTACAAATGGAGTCAATGGCACCAACGGAGTCAATGGCACCAACGGAGTCAATGGCACCAACGGAGTCAATGGCCACGCAAATGGCGTCAACGGCACCAATGGCGTCAACGGCGCCAATGGCACAAACGAAGCCAACGGTACCAACGGAACCAATGGCCTGAATGGCACCCTGTTTGCCAGCTACGACGAGCGCCCCGCAGACCGCCCCCGGGTCATCATCGTCAGCGGCGCCGACGAGCAGAGCTGCCACCGCAACGCGGAGCGCCTCGCCGAGTATGTGACCAACGCGCCGGCCGGCTCGCCGGACGAGTCGGACGAGCTGCTGGACCGCCTGGCGCTCACGGCCAACAAGCGCACGGTGCACGAATACAACGCCTCGGTCATTGCCTACGACCTGGACGACCTGGTGGCCCAGCTCGACGTCCTGCAGCAGACGCCCGTGGCCGTGCGCACGCCCTTCAAGGGCAGCGGAAAAGACGCCGGGGGCGCCCGGGTGGGCTACGTGTTCGGCGGCCAGGGCGCGCAGTACTACAACATGGCGCGCGAGCTCATGCAGGACTGGCCCGCCTTCCGCCAGTCGCTGGACCGCGCCCACCGCCACCTGCAGTCCCAGCTCGGCTGCACGTGGGACCTCTGGACCGAGCTGGGCCACGAGCGCGCCGCCGACTCCCGCGTGGACGAGCCCGAGTACGGCCAGACGCTCTCCACCGTGGTGCAGCTGGCCCTGGTCGACACGCTGCAGGCTCTGCACGCCAGCCCGCCCGCGTCCGTGGTGGGCCACTCCAGCGGCGAGATTGCGGCCGCGTACGCCATCGGCGCGCTCTCCTTTGAGGACGCCCTGGCCGTGGCCTACCACCGCGGCCGTCTGACCTCGAAGCTGATCGCGTCGGGCGTGTCGGGCGGCATGCTGGCCGTGGGCGCGTCGCCGGACGTCGCCCAGACGTACATTGATGCGGCGGCGGCGGCCCAGGCGGACGCCTTGTCCCGCGTCCGCGTGGCCTGCTACAACAGCCCGGACAGCGTGACGCTCTCGGGCGACAGCCAGGGCATCGACGCCGTGGCGGCCCTGCTGGAGAAGGACGACGTGTTCCATCGCCAGCTGCGGACCCGCGGTGCCGCCTACCACTCGCAGATGATGCAGGCCATCGAGGACGAGTACCGGTCGGCCATTGCCCACATCCAGCCCCGTGCCGTGCCCCTGGACCAGGGCCACACGATGATGTCGTCCCTGGACGGGAAGAAGCTGTCGTCGAGCCTCCTGCTGGACGCCGACTACTGGGCGCGCAACCTGGTCTCGCCTGTCCGGTTTGCCGGGGCGCTGCGCGGCATGATTGTCGGCGACAAAGGCCAGCAAGACGGCGCAGGAGGCGGCCGCCAGCAGGAGCTGGACATTGACCTGGTCCTGGAAATCGGCCCCCACGCGCAGATGCAGGGGGCCGTCAAGGAGACGCTGCGCGCGCTGGGCTGCGCCAACCGCGTCCACTACCTGGCCTGCCTGAAGCGCAAGACCAACGCGGCCGAGACCCTGCTGCGCACCCTGGCCGACCTGTTCGCCCTGGGCGCCCACGTGGATCTGCACCAGGCCAACGCGGGCTTCGTGGCCGTGCCGCCCAACGCCCAAGCGGCCACCCTGCTGAACGACCTGCCGCCCTACGCCTTCAACCACGACCAGCGCCACTGGCACGAGAACCGCATCTCGCGCGAGTTCACCCAGCGCCAGTTCCTGCCGCATGAGCTCCTGGGCGACCTCGTGGCCGATGTCAACCGCGCCGAGCCCCGCTGGCGCCGCGTCATGAACCTCAAGGAGATGCCCTGGCTGCAGCACCACGTGGTCCAGGGCCAGGTCCTGTTCCCGGCCGCCGGCTATCTGGTCATGGCCCTGGAGGCGATGCGGCGCGATGCCGCCCTCCAGCAGCAGCAGCAGAGCAACAACCAGGGCGGCGCCTCGTCGGCGAAGCCCGTCGTGGGCTACTCGCTGGCGGCCTGCAACTTCATCAAGGCGCTGGTGCTCCGGGAGGGCGACAGCGACACCGAGATGTGTCTGGCGCTGCGCGCCGAGACCCGGAGCGCCAAGTCGTCGTGGCAGGACTGGAAGGAGTTCCGCATCTTCTCGACGTCGTCGTCGTCGGGCAAAGGGTGGGTCGAGCACTGCCGCGGCCGCATCCGGGCCCTGACCGACGACGCCAAGCTGGCCGACGGCCTGTCCGACCGCGAGATCAACACGGCGGCCGCGGATGCCGACATCAAGGCCCGCAACCTCGCCTTGATCCAGCACCCCATCACGCCGACGCGCTTCTACGCCGCCGCCCGCCAGGTGGGCATGGAGTGGTACGCGCCCTTTGACAACATTGTGGGCCTGGAGGCCCTGGCCGACTCCAGCGTGAGCACCAACCGCATGCCGGCGCTGAACGCCGCGGCGCACCCCTATGGCGAGACGTCGTACCTGGTGCACCCGGGCATGCTGGACTCGACCTTGTTCCACGGCATCTGCGCCAGTCTGCTGGTGGAGCGCGAGACCAAGGCGGCCATGGTCCCCGTGTTCATCGAGCGGCTGACCATCTCGACGGCCGCGGCCGTCCGCGAGGGAACGGAGCTGCGCACGTACTGTCTGGCCCGGGACAAGGGCACGGCCTGGAGCGGCCAGGTGGAGTACGGCCCCGGCGCCGAAGCGCCGGCGAAGCCCCTTGTCAGTTTCCGCGGGCTGCGTCTCGTGCAGCTGCCCGGCAACGACATCCCCTCGCAGCATCCGCGGCAGCTGGCCCACAGCCCCGAATGGGTCGACCACTTCCCCAGCCTGACCCGCGACCAGGTGGTGGCCCGCTGCACGAGCACGCTGCCCGCGGGCTCGTCGCGTCTGCGCAACATCGCCCTCAACGCCGAGGTCCTCGCCCACGTGGAGCGGGCGCTGCGCCTGGTGGGGCCCGACGAGGTCGCCGACGGCTTCCAGCAGTCCTGGTACCAGTGGATGCAGTCCTTTGTCCAGGCGGCCGCGGCCACCTCGACGTTTGAGGCGTCGGGCACCTGTGTCGTGCCCACGGCCAAGGTGGTCACCCAGGCGCTCGAGGCGACCATCGACGACCCCAGCGTCTCCTTTGAGGCGGTGAAGCGGATCGGCGAGAACCTGGAGTATCTGCTGACCGGCGCCAAGGACTCCCTCTCCATCCTGACCCAGAACGACATGCTGGGCCGGCTGTACTCGGAGGAGCGCAACGGGCGCTGCTACCACCAGATCAACGCGTACTGCCGCATGCTGGGCGAGTACAACCCGGCCCTGCGCATGCTCGAGGTCGGCGGCGGCACGGCGTCGGCCACGCTGCCGCTGCTCCAGGCCATGACGCACCACGGCCAGCCCCTGGTGGCCCGCTACGACTTCACCGACCTGTCGACGGCGTTTTTCCCGGCCGCCCGCGAGCAGCTGGCCGCCTTTGGCAGCGTTGTCCACTACGAGGCGTGCGATCTCGCCAGCCCGCCGGACGTCCAGGGCTTCGAGGCCGGCACGTACGATGTCGTCATTGCCTGCAACGTGGTCCACGCCACGCCCAACATCGCCGAGTCCCTGGACCACATCCGCCAGCTGCTGCGTCCGGGCGGCACGCTGATTCTCATGGAGATCACCAACCCGGAGCCGTACTACCAGCTCATCTTCGGCTCGCTGTCCGGCTGGTGGTCGGGTGTCGACGAGGGCCGTGTGTCCTCGGCGGTGCTGTCCGAAGCCGTCTGGGAGCAGAAGCTCGTCGCGCAGGGCTTCGAGGCCAACCCCCTCATGGTCAGCGACTACGCCGACGGCGAGGGCGCCACCATCAGTGTCATTTTTGCCAAGACCAAGACGGCCGAGGAGTCGCCCCAGGGCCAGCTCCACAGCCAACGCCAGCGCGCACTCAGCGAGACCACGCTGCACTTTGCAAACGGCCACGTTGCCCCAGGAAGCCTGGACCGGGTTGCCGAGCACGTCATCCAGAACCCGAGCCCCGAACTGGGTGTGCGCCAGATCACAACCGGCACGCTCGGCGACATCCCCGACCTGGCCAACACGGTCATCGTCCTCGACCCCGAGACGTGCGAGGCGCTCGCCGGCAAGGTCGACGCGGACTTGTGGCGGGACTTCCACAAGTGCGCGCTGTCCTGCAAGGGCATGATCCTGGTCTCGCGGGGCGCGACCGGGGACACGCCCGTGCCGGAGGGCGCCCTGACCATTGGCTTCGCCCGGTCTCTGCGCCTGGAACAGCCCGCGATCCGCTACATCACGCTGGATCTCGAGTCGGAGGTCGACGCCGCCCGCACGAGCCAGTGGCTGGCCCAGATCCTGCACTCCGAGGCCTTTGATTTCGAGCGCGGCTCCCTGGGCTCCATCGGCCTCGACTGCGAGTTTGCCGAGCACCGGGGGCAGCTCCAGGTGAGCCGCATGTTTGCCAACGAGCACCTCGACCAGAGCATTGTCCGCTCCACCAAGCGCGCCAAGCCCGAGCCGACGGTGTTCTTGCAGGGCTACCAGAAGCGGCCGCTCCGCGTCGAGCTCGGCGTGCCGGGCCTGATGGAGACGTTCCGCTGGAAGGACGACGTCGAAAACACGCGCCGCCTGGGCCCCGACGAGATCCGCATCGAATGCCGCGCCGCCAGCATCAACTTCCGCGACATTCTCGTCGCGTCCGGCGAGCTCGGCGCCTCGGCCACCATGATGAACGACTGTGCCGGCACGGTCGTCGAGGTCGGCAGCAACATGGCCGCGCAGTATGCCGTCGGCGACCGCGTCTGCAGCTACTGCGCCCAGTCCTACAACAACTACCCCATCGTCGACGGCAGCCACTGTGCCGTGCTGCCCGAAAACGTCTCCTTTGCGCTGGGCGCCTCGCTGCCCATCGTCTGGGCCACCACCTACCACGCTCTCGTCAACGTGGCCCGCCTGCAGCCCGGCGAGACCATCCTGGTCCATGCGGCCGCCGGAGCCGTGGGCCAGGCCGCTGTTCTCCTGGCCACGCATCTGGGTGCGGTCGTCTACGCCACGTGCGGCTCGCCAGAGAAGCGCGCCCGTCTCGAGAGCCTGGGCGTGAAGCCGGAACACATCTTCACCAGCCGTTCGGCCGCGTTCGGGCCCGCCCTGCTGGCCGCGACGCAGAACAAGGGCGTCAACGTCATCCTCAACTCGCTGGCCGGCGAGCTGCTCCGGGAATCGCTGGAGTGCCTGGCCTCGTTCGGTCGCTTTGTGGAGATTGGCAAGAAGGACTTCTTGGACGACGCCCTGATGCCGACCAAGTTCCTGCTGCGCAACATTACCTTTGCCTGCGTGGATCTGGTGCAGATGATCGAAGAGGACAAGCCGCTGGTCCGTCGCCTGCTCCAGGACGTCGTGGCCCTGGTGGCCAGCGACAAGCTGCCCGGCCAAGTGTCGCTGCGCGAGTTCAAGATGGGCGAGATCGAGTCTGCCTTCCGCCTGATCTCGGCCGGCCGCCACATGGGCAAAGTGGTCCTGACGGCCGAGCCAGAGGATGTGGTCCAGGCCCTGCCTGCCGCGCCGGCCCTTCCCGAACTGCGGTCCGACGCCACGTACGTTTTGGTCGGCGGCTTTGGCGGTCTGGGCGTGTACCTCCTGCGCTGGCTCGCCTCCCGAGGCGCCAAGACGATTGTCGCCTTGTCCAGGTCGGGCGCCCAGTCGTCGGCTGCCAAGGCATCGATTGCCGAAATGCAACTCCGCGGCGTCCGTGTCATTGCCAAGGCCTGTGACATTGCCTCGAAAGAGGCCTTGGAAGCTGCTGTCAAAGACATCGAGACTGCGGATGGCGCCGGTCCTATTCGCGGTGTGATCAATGCCGCCATGGCACTCAAGGTGAGTAGTAGCGCCCCGAGCCAGGCCGTCCCCCTCCTCCTCCTCATTCTCCTTCTTCTTCCTTGTCTCGTGACTAACCTCTGGTGCACAATCAACAGGACGTATTGTTCGACAAAATGGAGCAGTCGCAATGGGAGCAGTCGCTCGCCCCCAAGGTGGCCGGAACCCGCAACTTGCACCAAGTCCTGCCGGCCGATCTCGACTTTTTCGTCGTCCTCTCCTCCATTGCCGGCATCATTGGCCACCCCGCCCAGGTCAATTATACCGCCGCCTGTGCGTACCAGGACGCCTTTGTCCACCATCGCCGAGCCCGCGGCCAGGCTGCCTTTGCCATTGATGTTGGCGTCGTCGGCGATGCTGGTTTCGTCAGCGAGTCCCCTGCCGTGTTCGCCAACATGAAGCGCCAGGGCTTTGCCATTATCTCCGTCTCGGATCTCCTCGCCACGCTGGACTATGCTGTGGCCAGTGGCCATGGCGAGGGCGGCGAGTGCGAGGCCGCCATTGGTCTCGTTCCCGATGCAGCCCACACCAAGAAGCCCGACTGGATGGAACAGCGTCTCCTCTCGCACTTGATCCGCGACTCGTCTGCCGGAGGGGCTGGAGGCGACACGGACGACGACGGCAGCGGCTCCTCGGACTACATTGACAAGATTCGGCGTGCCGAGACGGCAGACGATGCCATCGAGGCTGTCGGTGCGGCCGTGTTGGGCGAGCTGAGCAAGCTGATCGTCACCCCTGTGGACCGGATTCTGCCGCACCGGACGCTCGACTCGTACGGCGTGGATTCGTTGGTGGCTGTTGAACTGCGGAACTGGCTCGTGGCCGTGCTCGCGACGGACGTCTCGCTTCTCTTGATTCGTGAGTCCAGAAGTATCGATGATCTCATTCATTTGGTAGCAAGCAAGTCGAGACTCGTCCCGGCCAAGCTCGCAGAAGCCGTGTCGAAGTTGGGTTGAAGCTGGGTTGAAGCATGGCTAAGAAATTTATGTTTTTTGGTGGTTTTTTTGGAGGGGTTTTTTTTCGGCGCTTTTTGTCTCATTTTTTTTCAGTCTTTTGCTGGACGAAAGACACCTCTTTAAAATTCATGGTCTGGGAAAGAGCACGGCAGCTATTATGGGTTGTCCAGGGTGGGGCAAACTGGCCAGAAGTCACACACGAGGGCAGGTGGTACATACACAAATTTTTCTCTTCTTTATTTCTCTTCGTTTTTCTCTTCGTTTTTCTAGCTTTGCATTCTCCTTTTTTTCTTGTTCCTTTTTCAGATACCAAAATCCCTACAAGCCTCTCAACAGGCAAAGTAAAAGCGGGCAGAATGTTCAACAATTCTAGCCAAAATGCAATTTAATCGTTTTTATTACCAAACAAACTACTATAGCATTATTGTGATTCTGCTTTATCACGGTGAGTTTGTGCCTTGCAATAATCATAGCAATCCTGCTTCTGTTCAGACGAGTCCTTTCGCTGCATTGACAATTCCTACTGCACGATGATAGCATCCGTCGCGGCTCCTCCATCCTGAACGAATACGATAAAGTGCGGCGCATAGCATGCCAACACACCACAATTCTCCATGTGCAAAATTCTTGTGTGGGGGTCAACCCATAACAACTCGTAAGCATTCCACTACTTTCATCTATGCTGCAATCTCAATATTGTCTCCTATCTCCTGGAGTATCTCATACATTCCACCATTCCCCCCATCCTCCTTTTCTTCTCTTCTTCCTCCCCAGAAAAACCCGACGCGATTAAGCCCTGGGCAGTTACTCGTACAGCGCTCTCTGAAATAACTGCCAAACAAAAGAAAAGAAAAATGCACCGCTATTGTGGTAGGTCTTGTTAAATAAGAAAAGAGAGAAAAAAACGGGCGTGACTGTGTCTTTTATGAGGAAAAGGCTATCCCAGCCCGCCGGTCATGATGTGTTTGTATTGGTTGAACTGGATCGTGGTTGAGAGCCGAGGCATTTCAAATGCAGGCCCGTTGGCTAGTTCTTGTTCTGTTCCTGTTGTTGTCGTATTGGGGCGTTGTTTAAGCAAGCAGATTGGACCACCGTGAACAAAGGCTGTCCTTCCTCCTCGGTTGTTTCCCTTGGCGTGAAATGAGAACAGCGCCTCACACGGAAGCCTCCTCCGTGTCGCGGGATGCACGGTCCTTCTTGTGGTGGTGATGCTTGTGACGGCTCTCCGGCTTCGAGCCCAGATCCACACCGCCCACATTGGCGGCTGCTAGTCTCTTCTCTTCGGCACGGCGGTGCAAGAAGGACATGATCAGGGGGCTGGCGGTAAACAGGAACAAGAGCCATTCCAGCGCGCCAAAGACCGTGGCAGCCTTGAGCACAGCGCACGCGTTCTTGCCCGACGAGCAAGAAGTGCTCGTGGCAACGTTGACAGCGACGGCAATGAAGCCGGCGAGCCACGAGAGGACGGCGACGGCCTCGGCAGTGACACCCAGGTAGCCAATGGCTCGGCGGCTAGCCAAGCCGGGCTCGACGACATGGAAGACAACGGTCAGAATTGTCCACACGGCGCAGAACAAGAGGAACCCCCAGGCAGAGGGGACGCCGACATGGAGAGTGGCTTTGCCGCCGTAGACTGGGTCGTCAACTTGTTGGTCGGAGCCGCGGAATACATGGATGGCTGGGCGAAGACGGTTAGCACTATGAGAGCACAAGAACAGAGCGAATACCAACAGAGTGTGATGGAGAGAGGAACGTACCATAGCCGTCTGTTCCCATGACGACAGCGGCAAGGAAACATTGCAGTCCTTGGACCACAAAGTTGCAGGGTCTGCTCTCGGCCATGGTGTTTTTGTTTCTGTTAGTTCTGGTGTTGACTGAATTGGTTGGCAGGGGATGAGTGCGGTGTGAAGTTGGTTGGCAGTGGCAAGGAGAAGAGGAAGAAGTGATGGGTGTTGATGCAGAACAAGACAAAATTCAAATTTCTCATTGCATGACATACACTTATATAATTCATCGTTCTGTCAGTGGGGTTCTGAACAAGGCTGGACAATTTCAAACATATTGTGGCTGACGTAGATGATGTGCATCCAATTTCTAGGCAGAAGCCATTCGAGACTGAAAACCACAAGATCGTTGCGATTTACACAGACGCGGTTGGTCTGTTCGTACAGACGGCTCCGAGCACGTGGCTGTTCAGACACGAACCGCGATGCGCCCAGTTCTCCCGGGGTTCACCCGCCAGGGATTAGCGCCAGGGGGGGAATTACCTGACGGTCGCATGAAACATTGGCGCAGCACCCTACGGTTTACACAGACGCGATTGGTCCGTTCGTACATGCGGACACGTCCGGGCACGTGAGTAGACAGACCCACAACATATGCTCCACCAAGGCTCACCCCAGTGTTCACCCGAGGATTAGCCTGGGACAATTAGCTGATTGCCTGTCGGTCGCATGAGACGTTGGCGCAGCACATTCTGCTTGCATACGCAACTGCATTGGATTGCGTGTACGAGAAATTGCAATTGGCGTGACGTTTTTGCGCGAATACATGTTTGATTCTGGGTTTTCGTATGCCTTCCAATAAACAATAGTGTTGGCGGCGGCATCTGTCTCCACAAATCCCGGATCGTAATATCTTAAATCGACTAGCCCTATGGACACCCCCGCGATGTGGCCGAAACGGTCGAGACAAGGAAATCCCCACTCACCCACGACCCACCTTTTGTAGCCTATCAGAACAGAAAACGGAGCAGAGGCTGAATGAGTGGGTACAAATGGACATGATTGTTCAACGGTCAAGACAAACTTTGGCCTTCATCAACTTCGCAGCCAAAAGAAGGGCCCCGGGACCCCCCCTTCTGCACTCGCAGTTGCGTCCCGCCTCTGGAGAGAAAGAATGGACGGTTTCATCGGTCGTGAGAGTTTCACGCTACCCCCAAGACTGTACCCACAGGAGCTCCGGTTGCGCCCTCGGAAGTCGACTGTGCCGCAAATGGTGCAAGCGGCCGTCACATCGGCGGGGGTCTAGCGAAGGTACGCTGTGTTTGGCTTTCCGGAATTAGACAGGGAAATATTGACAAAGACAGACCAGGAACAACAAGAAAACAAGAAAACAAAGACAAAGAACTGAAAGCTGATAATTGAAAACTGATAATTGAAAAATGGATTAATAGATGAAGAAGAGTGCAAAAGCGAAGAACAAAGAGAAAAACAAAGAAAAAAAGAGGTCTGCGATGCAGGTTCACATCTCAAGACCGATCGTGGATAGTGTCGCGTCAACGGAGCAGCGGGCGAATGCCATCCCGGAGCGGTGCTGAGAGAACAGCCGCTTCTTGGCAAAAAAACAGGGCCGCGGGCGCCCTCGGACTGGGGCCAGCAGCAAAGACGGCAGTTGCAAGGAGACTGGTCACTTTCGTCACCTGTCTCACTCTCTCACACCCTCGCTCTCGCGCTCTCTCACTTGCATGCTTACTTGCACCCCTTGCTCGCTGACAGAGTTGGGCGACGATCAGAAGCTTGGCCTGCTTGCTGACGGCTTCAAAAAGTGTATGGTGTTAATAGGGCCAGGAGTGGATAACCCAGCAGATGATTATGCCAACTGTTCTGTCGTGACCCATAATAACGTTAATAACCATGCATTAATGTATTAATGTCTTTCGCCATGGCTTAACTACGATTGGTTGAATAATCCACTTACACCATAATGGGAAGGTCCACTTGAAATGCAGGAGGACAATAACGCACTGTAGATATTACTCGACTCGCCAATTTCCATCAACCATCTGCCATCACATCCGGGTTGGACATCCACAAGGCTCTCTGGGTGCGCCATATTTACTAAGCGAATAAGCAAGCAGTATTTATTCAAAGACAAATGGGGCCCACCGAAGCCGGGCAGACAAGTACGTCAAAACGACGTGGGTATCTGTTTTTGTTTGTTCTCCTTCTTTTCATTCCCATTATTTCTTCTTTTCCGTCCAGGTACAAGCATCCTGTGTGTCCACCATGATCTTCACGGCGTCGTCCTTTCTTCCCAGTTTGCCGTCCCCTCTCCCCCTGCAACAGCCGGTCGGCGATTTCTGCCTGGGGAAATTTCGTGCCCGGTCCGCCGCACGTACCTCGAAGGACCAACGGTTCCCCTTTGTCGAGGCAGCCATTGATCGGGCATGGACGGCAGACGAGATCAGCGCCCGTGTCAGCCGGGTCACCGCGGCCCTGTGTTCGGCGTGGCAGATTGTGCCGGGACAAGAGTGGCATGAAATTGTTGCTATCTTGGCATCCAATAGCGTAAGTCTTTTTTTTGTTTGTTTGTTTGTTTGTTTGTTCTTTTCTTCCGGGATCTAGCTAGGTCGGCTAATCATTCCCACCTTCTTTTCTCTTCTTTTGTTTTTCAGGTGGACACTCTGATCCTCTCATGGGCTATCCACCGCATTGGCGGGTGCTGCTTCATGTTGCAACCCACTAGCACAGCAGCGGAGATTGCCCGCCACCTGGACTGTGTTCGGCCCTTTGCCCTATTTAGTTCCCAAGATCTCCATCCGCTAGCCCAGGAAGCCGTCGGACAGAGCACCCTGGCAAAAGTGCCACTCTACGAGCTGTCCATCCAAGGGATCCGCGTATCTGGCAACGGAGCCCTGGTCACGTCGCCCCCGACCCCTACTTTCGGAGAATTGATCGAAGCTGCCAACCATCTGCCTCCGATCGAGAAGGGCCCCTGGTCTGCCGACGAAGCCACGCGGCGTGTAGCGTACTACTGCACCACCAGCGGCACATCGGGCAACCAGGTAAGCGTCCCCTCCCCATTGCATTCTTCATGCATTCCTTCTCATGCGCTCCTACGCATGCACGCAACTACACATGCACGCAACCGTTTGTCCCATGCTTACCCGTTGTACCTCCTTTTTCGGCATAGCGTATCGTAGCCATCACGCACGAGAACTTGATTGCGGGCGTCCTGCAGGGATCAGCTTTTCTGGAGACCACCAGAGAGGAAAGTGACGAGACAGCCTTGTCATTTTTGCCATTTAATCATATTTATGGACTCTGGACCGCGCACGTGCAACTCTACCTGGGTGACAGTATCATCGTCCATCGGGGTTTCAATTTGATGGAGATCCTGACATCGGTCGGCAAGAACCGGATTACCACGCTTTATTTGGTCAGTACTTCCGGACGATCTTCTCGCAAGGGCTCGCCTTTCTATGGTGGGG